>OVAN01002769.1:0-31806 GCA_900406275.1 Anastatica hierochuntica
CATCGTCTTAAGTCTTGTTTAGTGTGCTTAGGTTGTGTTGCATTTTCTTTAATATCTTTGTGTCGCCATTTTATCCCCCTTCTTATTTGCTTAGCTTAGGAGATATAGTATATTCTTAGTGCTTGAATCTCTAGTTCTCGTGGGTTCGACCCTTAAATACTACAATCGACATAGTCGTATACTTGCGGTTAGTGGGGATTGTTAGTGATTAAGGCTTATAAATTTAAAACTTATAATTGAGCTAATCACTAGCGAAATCTAGCCCTCATCAACAGATAAGTACGTTGTAATGGTTCGGGATCGAATCCACAGAGACCAAATGTAGCACGAAAAATTTCATATCAAACGCGGGCTAAAGCGAAAAGGATGTTTTGGAAAAGATGCAATAAATCAAAATTAAGAAGCAAAGAAAGTAAACAAATAACTACGGAAGTAAATCAATCAAAGAAGAGTTGTGCATTGGATATTCTCAAGGAAATATTTCATTGTTGATTCGAATTATTGATCGGGAACAAGTTTTAAACCGTCTTGAACTCAAACAGTAATATAGAATTGATCTACTTCTGTAGTATCAATTCCCTATGTATTAGAAACCTTGAGACTAACTTCCGTTGACTCTTGGATTCTAATTGATAGGTTCATAATTCACTTAAACATCAACTTCCATTGGCTTAAAAATTGCTCATTTAGGATTCATTCATGCATTTAATCGACACTTCCCAGGCGTTAAATAACCTAAGATCAAAAACTAAGTGATCAAGTTAATTTCAGCATTAAGAACAATCCTAGATGAAGATCCAATTGATGAAATCTCTAATCAAAAAATTCTATGTCAACAATTCATGTAATCCCTATGTGAGAATTCTAAATCCAACAAATGAACTACTCGCTCATGATCAGAGAACAAATACAAATCAAATCATGGAGAGACATAATGAAGCTGAAATCACGAGTCTAGGTTTTTGTTATGTAATCTGGTTCTCGAAAAGTCAATTTGGTTATGTAAAATTGGTTTGCGAAATCGAGACAGGGGTCGATCAATCCTGGACAAGGATCGATCGATCCTTGTCCTTCTGTAAGGACTTTTCTTCTCTTCACAAACACTTCCTTCGATGCTTGAAATCCGTCCAAATACGATCTTTCCGTACATTCAAACTCAATACATGTAAAAACACTAAAGAACACAAAACCGCTCCAAAGAGAGCCAAATACATATTAAAAACCATATTTCTCGACTAAAAATCGAACTAAAAACCTATAAAATGCTAACGCATCAAATCCCCCAGACTTGAATCTCTTGTCCTCAAGTAAAGGAAACAAAGATTAAGCCTACGTGAAAAGAAGTTTGAAAACCGAATTGACCTTATGCTATCAGTAGACCTTACTCTGCACTACTTCCGCTGACCACATAGACTCTGGACAGTTAGAACATTCTCCCCAAGAATCTTTGAATGACCTCCCATGCCCATCCATACTCCAAAATCTGAACCTACAAACTCAACATTCATGTTAATAACTCCCTACATTCATTCAAGATAAGCGTGAAAATTTTTCACCAAAGAACTCGTAATCAGGAATTCAGGCTAGGTATTTCAAGGCTTTTAGTGGTGAGGCTTAAAGTATTTCGAGTATCAACTCTACGCCAGGATGCAAAACATTATGTAAAATCGTAGGACATAAAGATTATATTGATATTCATATCCCCTAACTACCCAAGTACAAACCACCAAGCATATATAAACCAAATACATGCAATCTTCAGGGTGCATTCAAACAACAAAATAATATGCAAATGCTAATTTTTAAGCCATTTTTTTATATAATATATACATGAAAATCTGGTAGAAATTAGCAATACAATGACGTTTTTAATTTTAAAACATCCATACAGCACGAAGAAATGCAACATATCCATCTAAACCTATAAAACCCCAAACACCGAGAAATCAGACACTCAGGACCGTGTCTACACCACCTAAATTGTTTAATCCTACCTAAGTAATTATAAGGATCATGCCTACTCTATTCTCTCCATTTTTTGCACATGTGTGCAAATAAGATCAAAAAGAGATGGATGGAGATTCAAGGAGATAAGGTAAAGGTGTGGTGGTAGACTAAAGATGAGTCTGGTCACTCAGGATTACCGAAAAGAATGGTAGAAAAATGGGGATGTAATCCTCAATGATGGGTTTGATTTCCTGATTTCAAGTTCCTAGATCAAAGCAATTAAGTTCATTAGTAGGCCAGATAAATAGAGTTAATAACATTTCAGACAAAAGTCTGAGTTCCAGAGATTTCTGGTGGGGAGTTTGGTCATGAGTTATTCCGGTTTGTCTGCGCTAAAACCTAAAGTGAAATGGTCAATTAGAAAATAAATAAAGTGCAATGCGCAGAGATAATAGTCTGAAATCATCATAAAGTATAAACAATCAATAAAACTGACTCAATAAAAAAACTTAAAAATGACTCAAACATCACACCAAAAGAAAAAGAAAAGCAGAAGTAACCTCCACCAGACTTATCTCACACCGGCTCCATGTGAAACAAATCCAAGAAAGGGGTAAGTAGCAAATAACAAGATAAATCCAAATAAAAAGAAAAATAAAATTAAAGTAAAAAGAAAAAGGAAAGAGAAACTACTAAGCTGCTCGGGAAGTGCTAGACCTCTACCCTGGTTTGGCTCTGGGCGTCTGCCTACATCTCCAAAGGCGTAGTCTGCTCTCCTCTTGGAGTGCTCCTTGCTCCGTCTGGCCTCCTCTCTCACGAGGGCTTCGCGAGTCTCCTGTGTCTCCTGCTCATCAGACTCCTCACTCTCAGTCTCCTCATCATCATCATCTGCAACAGCTGCATGAACTAGTGGCGCTCTGCGCTTGATATCATAGTCACGAATAGACCTGCGAGGGGAACAAGAAAGTAATCTCCCTATCCTAGAGAGTCCTCTGGCGAAACACAGCAAGAGACAACTCGTCCTCTGATGACTCTGAAATCTCCAAGCTCTGGACTCCGCAACAAAAGTAGCAGGTGGCAGGTCAAGCTCATAGGCACTGAAATCAACTGGAAAAAGCTCTGCGAGGACCAGTAAGTGCAGCAAGTGGAGGCATATTCACCACATAATCAACATCATCAATAACATGGTCCCCAGCAGGACCTGAAGAACCCTTCTTAAAGAAGAGGGACATGCGCAAAGATGCTCCGTAGGAGGTAGAAACTCAACTCCTTGTGAATCAGAAAGAGATGTCAAATCCGGGCATTGCATCTCAATGTAGAGAGACCTCTGCTGGCGGTCCTAGAAGTGGTAGATGAAAGGTCTCGAGCTATCGATAGAATGCTTCCAAGGGGAAGCTAGAATGGCGCAATCCACGAGATGGTTCCCGTTAAGGAAAGCATAGTGAGGTCTCTCATCGCGAAACATCATCACCTGCTTGGGGAGCTTGAACTCCCCCCTCTCGTGACAAGTAAAGTCAAACCTAAAAAAGTGTTGAAGACAGGTGATAAGAGCACCTGAAGCAAAAGACTTCTTCTTAGAAGCCACCACCTTGAAGAAGGCGAAGTTGTCAGCAATTAGTGTGGCCATGTTTAGATCTGCAGCCGCCACATAACGGATCTAAGCTCCCAAATCCCATGTATGTCTAACGCCAATAAAGAGAAGACCCAACTCGTCGTTGGTCACAACAACTGAATAAACTTGGTGTAAATGTGAGAGCTAAGCACATTGGCCGCTAGGCAAAGAGCAGGACTGCGGATACGCGAGTGCTTCGCGCTCTGAGACAAATTTCCCAGCAGTAATATAGTCCCAAAACTAACTAGACCTCGGAAAAGTTTTTACATAAGTACCTCGGCCCTGCACAAAATCAAAAACTCGAGCCAAGTCCATGAGAGAGATAGAGTGAAACTGACCATGCAAAATGAAGGAGAATGTGCCTCGGTCCGCTACCGGGTTGTCCAAATCCGGATAGACAAGGCGTACAGAGGCCAAAAACTCTCGACAGAGCTCGGGGTAGACATGCTTCTGAAGTTCCAGCAAGCTTCGGAGTCCCATCCTATCAAAAAGATCGTAGAAACCCCGCTGAATACCAAACGCCTCTAGGAGGTCGTCATCGAAGACTCAGGCCATTGGGAAAGTGATGTGTCCCAAGTCCTGCAGGAAATGCAAGTCGTACTCGTCCCACTCTTTAGTAATAGGATGGTTGGCGGGATGTGTGAGATCGCTCCGTTTAAACCGCTGATGTAGATTAGAGCTAGATGGTTTCCTCGTCTTTGAAACCTCTCTTATCTTGCGTCTACCCGTAACCTGCAAAAACAAACACTTGGGACCAAATTAGTATCCGAATCAAAACGCTGAAAACAGGAAAATTATTCTCTCTAATTCTAAGAGCAATGTTCATGTTGAAATCAAGTTCATAAACATCAAGAGCATGCATCAAATCACTTTACAAAGCAAGAACAACATCAATATGTCCAATTTTCGTTTTGCATTTCAAGTCCACGTGGAATCAAGGAAATTCATTGCAACCAATCATCAAAACATGTTGTAATCATTCATAGAGATGTCACAAAAGAATAAAATCATCAATACACAAAACTAAAGCTAAATACACGAAAAACGTCAAAAGCATCAAAAACAAAAACAAAAAAAACGAAAAACACTATAAACTAGCTAAAATGAAAAAGAAAACTACCTAATGGATTGTCTCCCACTCAATGCTTGTTTAAAGTTTCGAGCCTGACTGTAATGCGATCAGACGACAGGTGGATTCGTTAAAAGAATTCGCATTCTTTCTTCGGATGGATCGTCTGCAATGTATGGCTTAAGTCTTTGGCCATTCACAGTGAATCTTCGTTCGTTGTCATCAAGAACGACAACTCCATATCGTCAAACCTTAGCAATCATAAATGGTCCCGACCAATGCGATTTGAACTTTCCTGGAAACAATCGCAAACGTGAGTTAAACAAAATTACCTGATCTCCTACAGCGAAATGGCATGGAATGATCCACCTATCATGGAATGCTTTTTTCAGTTCCTTGTATATTCTTGTGTTTTCATTAGCATTCAAGCGTATATCGTCGAGTTCGTTGACCTGAATCATCCACTTCTCAACTACAGGCTTGATATCAAAGTTCATCAACTTTGTAGCCCAAATCACAGGTACTCGAGTTCAACAGTTAGATGACAAGCCTTCCCATACACCAAATGAAACGTTGTAGTGCCTAGTGGTGTCTTGTAGGCGGTTTGATAAGCCCGTAACACATCATCTAGCTTCATAGCCCAATCTTTTTGCGCTTTGCCTACAGTCTTTTCCAGGATTCCATTGATTTCCCTATTGGAAATCTGAACCTGTCCACTTGTTTGAGGATGATAAGGCGTGGCTACCTTGTGTCTAACTCCATGCTTCTTCAACAAATTCTCAAAAAACTTGTTGATAAAATGGGATCCTCCATCACTGATTACCACTCTTGGCATGCCAAAACGAGGAAAATCACATACTTGAACATTTTCATGACCACCTTGGCATCATTAGAAAGGTTGGCCACCGCCTCAACCCACTTAGAGGCATAATCTACAGCAACCAATATGTATTGATTTCTGTAGGAAGATGAAAAGGGTCCCATGAAGTCAATACCCCATACGTCAAAAACCTCTACTTCTAGGATGAAGTTCTGAGGCTTAAAATGGGATCCTCCATCACTGATGACCACTCTTGGCATGCCAAAATGAGGAAAAATCACAAACTTGAACATTTTCATGACCACCTTGGCATCATTGGAAAGGCTGGCCACCGTCATAATCTACAACAACCAATATGTGTTGATTTCTGTAAGAAGATGAAAAAGGTCCCATGAAGTCAATACCCCATACGTCAAAAACCTCTATTTCCAGGATGAAGTTCTGAGGCATCTTATTCTGCTTACTGATGTTGCATTTTATCTGACAAGCATCACACTTAGAGACGTAATCATGGGCTTCCTTGAAGAGTGTTGGCCACCAAAAACCTGCCTGCAACACTTTCGACACAGTTTTGAAAGTAGCAAAATTTCCTCCATATTCAGAACCATGGCAATGATACAAAATACCTTGTACCTCAAACTCCGGAATACACCTGCGAAAAAGCCCATCAGCACATCTCTTGAAGAGAAAATGATCATCCCAAAAATGATGTCTGACACCTCTGAGGAACTTCTTCTTCGCATAGCCTGCGAAGTTCGGTGGCTCCACATCTGCACTCAGAAAATTCGCAAAGTTTGCAAACCAAAGTATTTCATTGTGAATCTGTCTAATGGCAAAACAATCAGCATTATCCATGTGCTCATCCTCAAGTAAGGCAACCATATAGACATTCTCCTCAAAGAGACTATCATCGAGTGGTGTATCAACTTCCACTCGCAATCGAGACAAATGGTCTCCAACACCATTCTCAAAACCACATTTTTCTCGAATCTCCAAATCAAACTCCTACAATAGCAAAATTCATCTCAACAGTCTCGGTTTCGCATCTTTCTTAGACATAAGGTACCTCAAAGCTACATGATCAGTGTAAACAATGACTTTCGATCCCACCAGGTACTGTCTAAATTTCTCGAATGCATAAACCACATCTAGAAGCTCCTTCTCCGTAGTTGCATACTTGATCTGAGTGTCATCAAGTGTTCTGTTGGCATAGTAGATCACATAGAGCTTCTTGTCTTTTCTCTGACCCAACAGTGCTTCTACCGCATAGTCACTGGCGTCACACATTACCTCAAAAGGTAAATCCCAATCTGGTGGCTGCACAATTGGAGCGCTCACTAGTGCTTCTTTTATTGTTTGAAAGGCTAACAAACAGTCAGTATCAAATTCAAATTCGACATTCTTACAGAGCAATCGAGTCATGGGTATGGCTATCTAGGAAAAATTCTTGATGAACCGTCTGTTGAATCCTGCATGTCCGAGAAAGTTGTGGACATCCTTGATAGAAGTAGGAGGTTACACGCTCATCATCACCTCCACTTTGGCTTCGTCAACTTTGATCCCTCTCTCTGAGATCCTTTGGCCAAGCACAATCCCATCCTGCACCATGAAATGACATTTTCCCAATTCAAAACCAAGTGTTTCTCTTCATATCGTTCTAAACCCCTCCAAAAGGTAAGACAAATAGTTAGTGAAAGAAGAACCATAAACAGAAAAGTCATCCATGAAGACTTCCATGATGTCTTTGATCATGTCAGTGAAGATAAGCATCATGCATCGCTCGAAAGTCGCAGGGGCATTGCATAATCGAAATGGCATTCTCCGGTAAGTATATGTCCCATATGGACATGTGAATGTAGTCTTTTTCTGGTCCGCCGAATGGATGAAAATCTGAAAGAAACCTGAATAGCCATCAAGAAAACAGTAATAAGGATGAATAGCAAGTCTTTCCAGAATTTGATCAATAAAAGAGAGTGAAAAATGATCTTTTCTCGTGGCCGAGTTCAACTTGTTGTAGTCAATGCACATCCTTTGGCCTGTGATAGTCCTGGTGGGAATGCGCTCGTTCTTCTCTTTAGTGATGACATTGATTCCACCTTTCTTTGGTACAACATGTACTAGACTCACCCATGTGCTTTCAGAAATGGGATAGATGACACTTCCACTCAAAAGTTTTAGAATATCCTTCTTGACAACTTCCATCAGTTTAGGATTGAGTCTCCTTTGATGTTCGATAGAAGTCTTGGATTCATCCTCCAAGTAGATCCTATGCATGCAGAGATCTGGAGAAATACCTGTAATATCATCCAAATAATATGCCAATGCTTTTCTATACCTCCTTAACTTCGAAAGAAGCAAGGAAGTCTCAACATTGTTTAGATTAGCATTGAAAATCACATGATATGTAGTGTTAGGACCTAAGAAAACATACCTTAGTCTTGTAGGTAGTAGCTTGAGTTCGATTTTCGGAGCTTTCAGTTCGCTCCAATCAGCACTCGATCTCGCCACCAATGAAGTAGATGTCGCAGGAGATAGCTCTTCCAGCTTGATGAATGCGACCTGCTTCTCGACAGTAGCTGCTGAATCCAGCAACTCAACAACTTCAGAAGTACCTGGATTCAAAAACCCATACTCACCTTCAATTTGAGTCAGGGCAACTTGTAGTGGATCCTTAGTGTAGAGCTCTTTAACAGAATCTTATATCACATCAGCAAGTCTATCGACCCAAAACGTGTGCCCATCAATGTTAGGCTTCTTCATGGATTTCTCGATGTTGAACTTCATAGTCAACTTCCCAAGTCAGAGATCTATTTGACCGTTCTGCACATCGATCATGGCTCTGGCAGTATATAAGAACGGTCTTCCCAGGACAATGGGATCCTTGAGTTCTTCTTCTAACTCCAAGAATATGAAGTTGGTAAAAACATATTCCTCTCCAACTCGAATGGGAATGTTGTCTAGAATACCCACTAGTCTTCGAATAAATCTATCTTCAAGCACCAAAGACATTCTTGTGGGTTTATAGTTAGTCAGATTAAACCGTTGCGATACCGATAGGGGCATCACACTGACTCATGACCCCAAATCGCAGAGACATCGCTCAAAGGTAAGCGATCCAATCTTACAAGGCAATACGAAAATACCTGGATCCTCGCATTTCTCCGGTGCGATGTTCTGAAGAACTGTGCTACACTCCATAGTAAGAACTCATACACCGTGTTCTAATTTCATATGATCTGAAAGAATCTCCTTCATGTACCTCTTAAGAGAAGGTACCATCTTGAATGCTTCGAACAAAGGCAATATTCTTTAGCTTTTCGTATTCGCGTTCTTTGATGTTTTGACGGATCTTGATGGATAAGGAGGCTTAGGTATATAAGGCGGGGGTGGTACATACTCTTCCTCAACCTCCAGTGGTTCCGATTCATCGCGAAAATTTGATGAACCCACGTCAGGACAGGGATCGATCAATCCTGGAGAAGGGATCGATCGATCCCTATCCTTCTATCCATAGGCTTTATTAGCCAAGGATCGATTGATCCTAGGACAAGGATCGATCGATCCTTTTCTTTCAATTTTGGACAAGTTTTTCAACTCTTTACCACTCCTCAGAATAATGGCACTGCAGTATTCCTTCAGATTCTTCTCCGGTTTGGCTGGAATGACCCCAGGTGGAGCTCTGTTGCTCGCAGAAGTCTGATCAATCTGTGTTCCAGCAATTTCATTTGAGTGCTCAATGTCTCGAACTTTCCATTGAGATCACTATACATGTTATCCACCTTCTGATTCAAGTCCGCATAGGACTTTGTCTGATTTTCCAGAACTTGCTGCAACATTTTCTTCAGCTCACTAACTTGAGAATATGTAGAAGATTGTCCCTGGTTTTGGTTCTAATAATTCGACTGATAGTTGTTCGTGAATCCTGCAGAACCAAACTGCTTATGTTGATAGCCACTGTTTCCGAAACCACCGCTCTGATTTTTTTTCTGAAATCCAGAGTTGAATACACTCTGATTCTGTTGGTATGACTTGTTCTGAAATTGGTTCTATTGGTTAAAACCTCTATTACCAAAGTTACCTTCACCTCCAATGTCATTCACATCTGTTTGTCCACCATTAAGCTCCTCAAACATGAACTCGTGATACATCTGTCCCAATTTCTGCTCTTGAAGCACAGGTTCATCATTCTGTTCCCCAACAAAGTGTACTCCATGTTGATCTCTTCTCATTAGCTCATCGAGCATTGACTGCAGATCATCAACTCTCTTCGCATTTGATGATGCAATCCCTCTACCACGATCAAAATCGGATCTCCGATTAGCTTGTCTATTTGCCATATTATTCACCAGCGTATAAGCTTCTTCTACATTCTTAGTCATGAAGTCACCATTGCTCTGCAGTGTCCATAGCATTCTAATACTTCTCCTCACCTCCATTGTAGAAAATGTTGAGGAGATTCCAATCTATGAAACCATGATAAGGACAATCATTGTGGTACTCCTTGAATCGCTCCCAAGCTGCATGAAAACTCTCAGAACCCAACTGGTGAAATTTAGCAATCTTGTTTCGGAGAGACATAGACTGCGATTTCGTAAAGAAATGCCCCAAAAAGGCAACCTTGATCTCGCCCCAAGTCTTCAAAGAGTCAGGCTCTAGAGCGTTATACCATCTCATAGCCTTGTCATTCAATGAGAAAATGAATAACCTGCATTTCAGAGCTTTAGCAGATACTCTTTTGTCCTAGATAGTATTGTAGATGGCTTCAAATTTATCCGGATGGTGCATTGGGTTCTCGGATGGCAACCCATGAAACTGATTCTGGTGCACCAAGTTAATGAGACCAGTCTTGATCTCAAAATATCTCCTCTCGATCGGGGGCAGACGAATCCCAACACGATTCGCATAGAATGCTTCAGGAGTATCATAATGCGCCAGAGTTACCCTCTGTTGAGGTTGATTTGCACGTTGTTGCTCCACAGCTGCAACATTTTGCTGGCCAATTTGTTGAACACCAGCATTAGCACCATCTCCAACAGGTGGGTCAGCTCCTGGAAGGACTCTAGGAAAGAGAGGATTTTGATGGACTTGAAGGTTCTCCATGTTCACCCATGATTTCTGTGAACTCAAACTCCTCAACAACCTCCAGCAACTTCTCTTTCTTCTTCTGTCTCTCTAGACGCCCAGGTTCCGGCTCAAAATCGTGAAGATTCGCGATTCCTTGGCTTCTAGTATGAGGCATGTTCATGCACCTGAAAGTACAAAAACAAAGAAGAAAAAGAAGAGATTAAAAATAGAGAAAATGCCTTAGGCACACAATGATCATAAGTTCTGAGACGGCCTATTGTTCCCCAGCAACAGCGCCAGAAAACTTGATAGCTCAAGTTTTCGCTCGAGATAACACTGCAAGCGCATAGATAAGTATGTTGTAGTTGTTCAGGATTGAATCCACAGAGACCAAAGGTAGCACGAAGAATTACAAATCAAACGCGGGCTAAAGCGAAAAGGATGTTTTGGAAAAGATGCAATAAATCGAAATTAAGAAGCAAAGAAAGTAAACAAATGACTACGGGTTGTAAATCAATCAAAGAAGAGCTGGGCATTGGGTATTCTCAGGGAAATATTTCATTGTTGATTCGATTTATTGATTAGGGAACAAGTTTTAAACCGTCTTGAACCCAAACACTAATATAAAATTGATCTACTTTCGTAGTATCAATTCCCTATGTATTAGAAGCCTTGAGACTAACTTACGTTGATTCTTGGATTTTAATCATGCATTCTAAACAAGTTTGATAGATTCAAAATTCACTTAAACATCAACTTCCGTTGGTTAAGATAAATTCCTCATTTAGGAATCATTCAGGCATTTAATCAAACACTTTTCAGGCGCTAAACAACCTCAGATCAGAAACTAAGTGATCAAGTTAATTTCAGCATTAAGAACAATCATATATGAAGATCCAATTGATTAAATCCCTAATCAAACAATTATGTGTAAACAATTCATGTAATCCCTATGTGAGAATCCTAAACCCAACAAATAAACTACTCACTCATGATCAGAGAACAAACAAAAATCTAATTAGAGAGAGACATGACTGTATTAACCAACAATAAAGAGCAAGGGTTTAGAAAGCTTCTCAAATTCGAAGTACAGAAGATGATTCTTCTCCCTAAGGGTACAAATCTCTCTCTTAGCTCTCAAAGTCAGAAAACAGCATAATGAAACTGAAATCACGAGTCTAGATTTTTGTTATGTAATCCGGTTCTTGATAAATCGGTTTGGTTCTGTAAAATTGGTCTGCGAAATCAAGATAAGGATCGATCGATCCGTGTCCTTCTATCAGGACATTTCTTCTCTTTACAAACACTTCCTTCCATGCTTGAAATTCGTCCAAAATACGATCTTTCCGCACATTCAAGCTCGATACTTGTAAAAACACTAAAGAATACAAAATCACTCCAAAGAGAGCCAAATAAATACTAAAAACCATATTTCTCGACTAAAAACCGAACTAAAAACCTATAAAATGCTAACACATCATATTTCCCTCTGTTATGTGTTGCACCAGTTTGTTGCATAACCCTTTCAAATCTTCAGATAGGTGTCATTTAAGAATCTATGGGAACTTAATCTTTGTTTTGTTATGTTTATACTCATTTCATCCGTACTAAACCCATGGTTATGTTTTCTACAAATACCTTTTACATGGAGATATCTTGACAAAGGCAGCGCATATGCTCCCATTACCTGAGGTAACATTTTTTTTTTATTTTAGGATATGTAATATTGAAAAAGCAGGTTTCCCACATAACGTGCATACTGAGCTATAGGTTGTTGTTTTTGTATGTGTAACCAAGAAATCTGGTGTCTCTGAAGCTTTAGATAAAGGTGGGATCAGATTGTTTATCTACAGAAAAAAAATGTTGATGCTATATATAATGGCCTCAGTCTTGATGTGTTGTCTTCTTTGTCATTAGATAATAATAGTCTTTCAGGTAGTGAAAGGACGAACAGGAAACCTCAAGCTTATCATGTGTCGGAGTTACTTTCTTCAGAGAGAAGGTGTTATGGTCTTCACTTGATTTTGTGTTGCCACACTCGATAATTGGTTAATGTGTTGGAGACTCGCCACCCACTTTGATTTCAGTTAGAGAAACAACAAATAGTCCATTGAAGAAGTAAATGGTGTACTTGGAAATAGACAAGTATTATTTACTTTTTCAATAAATATAAATTATTAGATTTTTTCCTTAGTTGGGTTTTTAAGAAATATTTTAACGACTAATCCTATAAATAAATGTAGCTTTATGTCAAGAAACTTATTTTCGACCAATAGATAATTTCTCAGTATTTCAATTGAGATTTTTTCCTTCTAATTATTCTGAGAGCAAAAGCCACGTTTTTCTTTAACCACACCACAAAATCCAACATAGTGTCATTTAAGAAAATTTAAACCCTATAAACATCCACGTACTAGCTTAATCTAATTTCATCTTATTGTAATGTCTCATTGAAAATTTTCTTTGGTTATAAGCTGGTGGATTTTATTCCACTCAAATCCAATGTCATGTCTTGTGCAAAGATCAAAGAGGGTAAAATGTTATAAATAAAATATTTTTACTGATAGTTGAAGAATTTTTGTTTTTTTTTTGTCAGAAATGATAGTTGAAAAATATAATTTACAGTTAATAAGAAGATATAAAATATTCTTTAAAAACATGTATATAACGTAATTAGAGAACAATAATGTTCGAGAACAAAATTCTGGTAAGTAGATTAGTGATTAAATAGTTTCTTGAGATTTATACTAAATAGAAAAGATTTTTTACAACTCATCTTCAGACGAAACAAGTGCAGTTCTCCGACAGAGAAAAAAAACCGTCAGAGAGATTTAGAAATTTTTTTTGATTTTTTTTTTCGGCGTCGGTGACTTCCATAGCACCGGCGCCGATCATGTTTTCTTGTCTCTTTGTTTTTTTCGTTGTTTGGCTTTTCTCGACCCTCTTTATATCGACAGTGGTGTAGATCTCTACGGGTGATTTCTTCGGTGGTGGAGATTCATAGATGGACAACGGTTCGCTGGAGGAACTAATGATTCACGTTCTCGAGAACTCTAAAACTATGACTAACTCTAACGTTCAATCAACCACTTTGCGATGGATCTGGTTCCGGTTCAATTAACTTTTGCTAGTTTTCTCTATTCTAGTTTCCTCTTCGTTTTGGATTATAGGTTTTATCAGCAGCTTTCTCCGATTTCTTTTGTTTTTCGAGAGTTTCTATCTTGGTCTTTCGTACCTTCGTGTGTTGTCCTTTTGTTGATATTTGCTTTTGATTCTAGAGATATATATGTTACCTGCTGGCTTTTGTTTCCAGAGAGATCATGTTCTCTGCCGGTTTTTTTACTCGTTTTGAATCTTTGATGAAATTTATTCAGATGAACACGGATAGCAAAGAAAAAAGTTGGAGAAATAGTGGGTAATAATATTAGGTAAAAAGTTGTCGTAACAACCATAAAGGTCTAATGGACTTGCGTATGGCTTGAGTGACAAGCATATAAACATGTCATATTTTACAAAATAATAGGAAAAATGATAGCTAGGTACACGAAGTATATTCCATATCATAGTCACACATCGAGACTATCTTAATATGTTAAAAACTACACCGACAATTCAACTGCATGGTGACATGTATCAACTAACATGTGTCATGTGTCCAACATCATAACCGTCTTTTGGGTACTAAAAAATATGCGTTTGAGTTTATCACTTACTATTTTCTTCTTAAAATTCTAAACTCAACTGTTGCACAAACTATATTTTTGAGAATTCTTATTGAAAACTATTTGCGTCTGGATTTTATATGAACGTTTGCTATCCTAGCTTATTATCTGAGAAGCATAAACTTGATTCTTTAAATTTTGGTTGAAACCGATTTACCTCTTTTTGTTGGTCATCAAATATATCTCTCCTACATAAACTCCAGTTCTCACATTCATGACATTACTGCAAAAATTTGGCTCGTTGATTGACTCAAACAACATAAAAATTGAAAAGTGTCGCCCTAATCGTTGAGAGGAGACATTTAATCTTCCGAAAATAGAGGATTCATCAGTTTTTTGTTTGAAGGATTTTTTCATAAGCTATGAAAAAGAAAGCTGACTCTCGAATTGTAAAATAAGGATCTAATTTGGTATTAACTTTGATGGTCATCAGTGAAGAGTGAATCTGAGTATTGGATGAACAATGAGAAATGAGTGGAAAATACCATAATTAAAGTTTGAATACGAATCCTAAAATCGAATCAAATTTTTTTTGAAAAAATATTTCGTCATACTTTTAATAATTTAACCAAATATAAATTTTCTATATATATATATATATATAATTTATATTTTATAAAATTTTGTTCTTATTTTTCTCTTTGATCTGGTTAGATTGTTTGTATGGGTTGAATATAAACTTAAGGCAAACAGTACCGAATTCAACATATAGTACATCCGAACATTAGAAAAATGATAGTTATGATGTTGGGACATGACACATGTTAGTTGGTACATGTAACCATGCAAATGCATTTGTTGGTGTAGTTTTTGACACATTAAAATAGTGTGGATGTGTGACCATGATATGACATATACTTGGTGTAGCTAACTATCATTTTCCCAAAATAATATTATAAATTTCAAAAAAATTGACTAAGAAACCTCAAAATCATATGGCAGGTTTTATAGTTTTGGATGTACCACTTTAAACATAAACCAACACACCGAATCTATAAAAAGGTAAAGAAAAAGTTTATTACATGAAAATGTAAGTTAAAAACTTTAAGGTATGCAATATAAAATGGAGAAATGTGAGTTCTTTTTTGTAATGAGTAAAAACTCAAGAAAGATTTAGGGGGATGTATTCAAACAGTGGTTTTGAGTGATTTGTGTTAAAATCTGAAATCTCATGTTATTGAAACAAGAATTTTAAAAAGTCTTATAAATTCATTGTTATTGAAATGGTGATTTGAAAATGTATATTCAAATCCACTGTTACTGGAAATATTTTAAATGATGGATTTTAAGTGATTTAAGGTGTTTTAGTGGAATTTTCTTGCTAAAAATACAAAAGAAACAAATCAAATCAAAGCACATTGTTTTAATTGGAATTGCATAGAATTTTTAAAAAAAATCACTAACTACTTCCCAAATTCATCAAATCTTCTAAAAACTCATTAAAAATCAAATCCCATCAAATACACAATTCAATACATCCCCCTAAGAAAAAATATTTTAATATTGTGAAAAAGTTATGGTGTTTACAAAAAGAGATGACATTATAACAGAGGATGATGCGAGTGACTAATCAAGAGAAAATTTATTGAGATAAAAAATAAAAAAGTTTATATGGACACTCTAAAACATAATTTTTAAGGGTGTTCGAAGAATATTTTGATTAAAAAAACACTAAATTAAAATTAAAATATTTTTCTCTATTTTACAGGGTGCTCGTTAACCCCTTATAACTACATTTGGGTCTAATTGATGCACAAATTCGATAAATAATATTTATATCGTATAATTAGACCGATTTTTGAAACTTAACATTTCATAAGAATAGTAATAAGAAGAAAAATTATAACGATACCATACAAATAAATAAAAAGCCAATAAAAACATAAATCAAATTCCTAAGTACGTCGTATAAAATGAAGAAATATATTTTTTTTGAAAATTTTGTGTCAGAAAGAGAAAGAGACATTTATACGAATGTTTTAACTGTTTGAAAACACTCAAATTTTTTATAAAATATATAACATTAGGAGGATGGAAAAAGTTTCATAATACGGTAATCACTAACAATTTACGTGCATAGGAATGAATCTTTTCAAAGAAGACCTGCATTTTATATTATGAAAAATCTATTTTATTATTCATCGATCGTCTAGTCATGTATCACATTTTAAAACAATGTCTAGAATAAAATGATTGTTCCATTATTAAGTTTATGAAGGTACAAAAATGATGCATACGTCATGATTTTAAAATTTAGTTGTTTGTTGATACAATTAAGTTCGAACAAAGCAATCAACCCAAATAAACTAGTAATATCAAAAAAAAATGGAAAACTGTTGCTTTAGTCAACCTCAGTAAGATAATTTTATTTTCACAAATATAATGACTTCCTAGAAGAATTCAATAAACAAGAGTCAAACACAAAGGATGACGGCTGCATAAACTCAACAAAAAGACATAGAAAACTTAGGGGGTGTATTGAATTGTGTATTTGATGGGATTTAATTTTTAATGAGTTTTTAAAAGATTTTTATGAATTAGAGAAGTCGTTGTGGTTTTTGTAGTCATGTGATTTGATTCTTTTTTATTTTTTACAAGGAATTCCACTAAAACACTGTAGATCACTTAAAATCCATTACTTGAAATATTTCCGATAACAGTGGATTCGAAGATACATTTTAAAATCATCATTTCAATAACAGTAAATTTATAAGACTTTTTCAAATTCTTGTTTCAATAACATGAGACTTCATATTTTAACACAAATCACTTAAAACCACTGTTTGAATACCCCCTCCCCCCTTAATGTATAGGAATAAGAGTATGATTAAAAAGTTCAAAACTATTATTAACACCTATCCACACGTTCAGAGTCTTCACTATTTCATAATGTTGTGTATAATATATAGAAACAAAATGAAATTGAGTGAGAAATGAAATCTAAATTTCATAGCCAAATTCCAATAACACCTTTTGAAACAACAAAATATACATATATACACATAATCCGCGAGTAGCGCGGAACCATCCCTTAGTACTAATCAAAAGGAATTAATTCTCCACTCTAAACAATGCCACATCAGCTTCTTGTCACGTCATATCATTACCAAAAACAAAGCCACATACAAGATCCATGGTCCAAGAATTTTTCTGCGGACCAAATAAACAAAGCTTCGCATTGGCCCACGTGCTAACCTAATGTCCCACGACATCCCTTCTCCGGCGCTAAAATAGGTTTCGCCGTCGACTTCCACCCTTAATCTTTTTCAACATCTTCTACTTCCCCATTCATTTCCCCATGCTCCTTCTGTTACCAGATTCAATACCCCAAAACTTAAATGCATTCACATCTTCTTCTCCCCTTCTCATCCCTCCACTCTCCCAACTCTCTTCCGTTACCAAAGCCTTCAATCCCTTCATATAATTCCCTAATTAAAGCTTTGTTGCTCCACTTCATCTGTTGCCAACATACACCCACTGACGACCCATTAAAGTTCATCACAATTGTTCATATAAAGGCACGACTCCTCTCCTGGGAAATATTACATTGCATATTTTCTCTCCCATCTTAGAACTCCCTTCGCCATGCCGTTATGGAGAAAGCTTAGCAGAACCGCAACCCTGCCACTATGAAACGACGAATTCTTTGTCTGGTTATACCACTTTCGAGAAGGTAGGAATTTCAAAAAGGCCAACATGTTTATACCCACCGTCGTTCTGCACTGCATTGTAATCTCATGTTCACAAAGATGACAAACATATATGATTAACGATTGGTATGGTTCTCATTATTCCTTGTAGCTCTTCTTCTCTTCCTCTCAGTTTAATGATGATTTGATTATTTTTCAGGTTCTAGATTTATCTCAAACAATTGGTACTTACATGGATTCCTCAGTGTTTTAATCAAATTACCTTCTTATTGTTCAACTGGTGTTGTTGTAAGTAGCCTATTATTTATTATCTCTATCGATTTCACCTTGTTTTAACTTAAAATCTAGAGCCTTAAGCTAATAATGATGGTTAATTTAACAATATTGATGTGATTTGTGGTTTTTTATTTTATTTTTAAGATGTCAAATGGAGATATGTATGAGAAGAACCACAATAAGATAGAATCTGAATTTCTTGGTAATGGAATGGAGGATTCATGCACACGGTAATGGGAACACTCATTTGGGAAGAGAGGAGATATAGCCTATGGTTTGATCCTACTCAAAAAATTCATCAATATAGTTATCATTGGTCTGAATTCACATCTTGTAAGTAAATAAGAGAAAGAGCTTGCAAAAATTCTTTTACATTAGTCTTTGTTCAAAAACCGTAGAACTTGAAAAGACGTTAGGTTCTTGACTCCATTTGATTCAATATTTCTCTATGATTGTCTTCTTCTATTTAAAGATATCAAAATGGGATATAATATTTTTGGGGTTGCTTTTTGTTTCTTTTATGCTGAAGTTTCATGGTGAATTTTAATGTTTACTGGCAAGTTTTGGTGATGCATTAGGACATTATTGCTTTTGAATGTTTTTTTCCCACGTAGGAAGACATACAACATGATTCGCGCACTCCTTGCAAGACATACAAGTCATTTACTTTTATATGAATGTGTTAATATTACTAATGTTATGCATGAACATGAAAATAATATTGTTTTATCATCGTGTATTAAAAGCATGAAAGAGAAATGGCTAAAATACTATGGAAAAATTCCACCTCTTAATTTGCTTGCATCTGTTTTTTATCCTAGAACTAAATTAGATGGAGTATTAAATTATCTCACCATATATTAAAATTTATTACAATTTATGTCAAGCATACAAAAAGATATGGAAAATTTATATGATGAATATTATATAGCATCTAAGCATGTGACACCACAAGTAGGTGAATCATCAATACATAATGATATATCATTAACGCCAACATTAAGTCTTGTGGAAAGGATGTGACAGCACAAAAGAAAACGACCATCACAAGGTAATTATTCTGAACATGAAAATATTTACTTACTAATTTTGAGTTTAGTGATGAAGATGCATGTAATAAATTTCAAGTCATTTAGTGGTGGGCGAATCATCAATCTCATTATCCGATTTTAGCTATGATTGCAAAGGTCAATCTTTTTTCACCAGTTTCGACAGTGTCTATCGAACGTGCTTTTATCTTGGGAGGTCAAATTCTAGATGAAATTCGATCAAGAATGAGTCCACATTCTCTCGAAGCTTAAACATGCCTTGACGATTGGACTAGAGCCTAATATAGACAACAAGAATATATTCGAGACAATGAAGACGAGCTAGAAGATATTGATAGTGATGTATCTACAACGAGATCCGAAGATAGTGAATAACTTTTTTTGTTAATAAATTATTAATATTATACTCTCTTTATTTTAAATAAATTTTCATTTTAGAAATTTACTAAAATTATTTGTAATTGAATATTTATATAATTGAAGAACTTCAATTTAACCAAAACCAAACCAGCAAATCTTAATAAGAACTCCAATTTTTTTAATGTAGAAAAATAAAATAATATTTTTCCTTGGATTTAACATTTAAATTTCAAAATATATTTTTAATATAATAATAATTATTAAGTTAACTAATTTTATTTATCTTATCAAAATATTTTTTAAATATAATAATAATTAAGATTATTAATTATATCTTAATTATCAGATAACTGTAATCGTACTTAATTGTAACTGTTTAACTGTAACTGTATTTAACCGTAATTGTATTTAACCGTAAACATTTTAACCGTATATTAAATGGTTTAGGTTAAGGTTAAGCGTTTTTTCTAACCGTAATCGGTGGTTAATCAACCTTAACTATAACTGTGGTCATACCTACTTTTAGAATAGTTACCTCACCCTTATCAACCCTTAGACTTTTCTTTTAAACCCCCTATGAATTTGAATGTGAGGCCTCTTTCGGAAAGTACACACATGGGCAAAATCCGTGTGCACAGAAGTTGAACGAGAAGAGAGTGCTTCCTTAGGATTAGCCTCACTTTAAGGCTAATTAGATTTAGGGAGGTTGTTCTTTTAATGTTCAATTTGGTTTTTGGGTATGGGAATGTGTTGGTATCTCAACCATGGGAAGTAGTATTTAAAAGTTAGATTATCCAAGGTTTGAGTTGGGAATAAGAGAAAGAGAAAATCGAAAAAGGGAAGAAGGAAAAGAAGAAGAAAAAGACTAGAGATTAGAAAAAGAGTAGCTCTAACCTTAGCAAGTTAAAAGAAAAGCCTTGAGAGTCCAAACTTAAAGTCTAAGAAAATAAAAATGAATCAAAAGTTTGATTAGAAAATGCCTCTAGAAAGAGAGAAAGAAGGTTAGAAGCTAAGTACAAAATGAAAATGAATCTCTAGTTGTTACAAAGGATAAGAGAAAAATGAGCTAAAATGAACGTAAGTATCTTGGCTTCAAGGACTTTAGTGGGAAACACAAAGGGTAGATGAGTAGACTTAGGCACTTTTGGGATAGAATCATTAGAGGTAAGTAAGGTCTTGTATGCATAAATTGTTTAACTCCACCTCGCTTTTGCCTAATGTCTTGCACTACTTTTTGAGAGAAACCACCTTAAATATGAGTGAACCTTCTCTTTAAACACTTCTTCTTATTATTAGCCTTTGTCTTACCAAGCCAAACGAATTATATACTTTGCCCATAAGTAAAGAATGTATATGAAAGATTAATTGAATGTTAATGAGATTGGTTGAGGAAGTGACTTGTGGATGCTTAGCCTGGATTCCTAAAGACGGTTTTGTGATGAATATGACGAAGTAAAATGAGTCTTTTGTGATTCATGCATTATTATACTTGTCTTTAGGACATTGATCGTAAGGCATTTCTCTCTATCTTGACATGTGTTCCCATTTTTAAACTTCTCTTCCGGGATTGTCCTTGTTTGTTTGCATGAGGACAAACAAAGGACAAGTCCAGGGGAGTTGATGTGTACACAATTTAATGCAAATTTAACATCATTTAGTATATTTTTTAGTTGCATTTAGGTTGTATATAATGCATTTAGGTGTTAGAATTCATATAGTTTCTAAGTTGAGTCTAGTTTAGGATTATTCGCATTTTGCATGCATTTCTTTGCATTTTGTAGAGAATGGATCTTGACAAGAAACAAACGAGTTTGGAACTTGATTATTGATGAAAATGAGATGAATAACAAGACATTAATCAAGGAAAATGAAGGAGAATCAATGGAAACAAGAGGGAAGCAAATGAGCCATCAAAGGAGCAAAGAAGAGGCTAAAAACTGCCCAATGCATGTGGCTATCGATCCCATGGTTGATAGCGGCATGCATGGGATCGATAGCCACATGCACCAGAAGAGTTTTTGTCCAGTGCATGCTACTATCGGTCATGTGGTCGATAGCCACATGCACGAGACCGATAGTGGCATGCGTCCATACAGTTTTTCACTTTAGGGAAACTTTCTCTTCTCCCTTTCGTATAAATATATTCTCTAAGCCACCAAGAACAATTATGATACCTAAGCTCTTGTTTTTAGTTTGTTATTGATGTTTCTAAGAGGTTTAAATATTTGTAAATACTTTTGTGCTTGAATCTCTTTGAATCATTTATGTGTTTCTCCCCTCTTTGAATCATTGTTCTTCATTTGTTCTCCATCAAAGTTTCTCCCTTTATCAGAGTTTCTTCCTTTCTTAAAAAGTTAAGATTTTTCTTGGATTTCTTTGTTTTTCTTTGCTTTCAATAATCTCTTCTCATTTATTCTCATCTTCTTCTCACTTCAAGCATAGATTTTCAAGAAGCAAGTGACACTTCTTGGTTCTCCATGGGCATTAGTTAGTTGAACACATTGGATCTTGTATTGGTAGATTAGGGAGTGGTTAGGTGGTTAGATAATGATGTATAAGGATAGAATGAACTTAAATCTCTATGATTTAGGTGTTCTTAATAATCTAGGAAAAAAATTAGATCTTGACATGTATGCATTTTACGTCCGAGAGGTGTTCGATGAAATGCCTAGGGGAGCCGAAAGCATGCTAAACTTAGTTTAACCAATGAGAATTGATTACTAGGGAGTTTAGTGACTATTTGGTTTTGTTCTTAATGATTCCTAATTGATTTATCATTTGCAACAAGCGAGAGTTGAGTGAATGTAATCAATATGGAAATGGCCTATTTTCATGAGAGTGGATTAAGCTAGTAATGATTCCTTGGTTGTGAGACTTGTTTTTTTGATTGACTACTTTTTTGTTAGTTAGCCACTTTATTACCTCTTCTCAATTTCCAATCCAATTTCCACTTCTCCATCATCTTAAGTCTTGTATAGTTTGTTCAGGTTGTCTTTGCATTTACATTAGTAGTTAGTAGTAATCATCTCTCTTTTTTTATTTGCTTAGATTAGGAAATATTGTGTATTCTTATTGCTTTAATCTCTAGTTCTCGTGGGTTTGGTCCTTAAATACTACAATCGACATAGCTGTATACTTGCGGTTTAATGAGGATTGTTAGTTGATTAAGGTTTATAAATTTAAAACTTGAAGAAGTAATCACTAGCATAAAACCCTAGCCTCATCAAGATTACATATGATGATGCGGCGGATCAAGTCACGAGCACAAGAGTTCTATTTTTTATAGTGGGGCGGACTTTCCACAGCTTGACCATCGCGGAGCTCTGCGCTTTGTTCAGATTTAGGCGATGGGGAGTGGACTGCTCTTTATTGGCATGATTGCTTCTCTGACTTTTGGGGGATCATTGGTTCATGCCATCTTGTTACGCAACCCTCTAAGGAGTCCTAGATTTGTAATCCGGTTTTGAGGTAAGCGTGTAGATTGTTGGGATCTCTTTTGTTTGGTACTACTGTGGCTGAAGGAATGACACAGTGGAAGCTTGTCTTGATGTACTTTGGAGTGAGGAATCTTTTGCCTCCGAATATTGGCGCCAACAATCCCGGAGTCTCTAAGTTCAACATGGGGTCTATCTTAGCGTATCATTTGGCTGATTACAAGAACAACAAGTTTGATGGGTGAGAGAAGAAGGTTTGCGGTTATGTTGTAGTGATTGCTCGTATCATGGATCATTGTGGCGTTGATCTTTTTTCCGCAGTCAGGGAGATTGACAGATCTGGTAGGGGTGTCTAGCGATTGGATTTCCTCACTTTTGTGAAAAAAGAGTTCACGTGCAGACCGACTCATTTTGTACCAGCAGGGGGTCCGTATGTTTACCGGTTTCATAACCGGAGGAAGCAATACGTCCACATTCAGCTTCCACAGCCAGATTTGACAGGACTTCAGAGTTATGCAGTTGTGGAGTTTCTTCCTTTAGACCGTTTGTGTGCTCCACCTGTTCATTTCCATCCCAGGCATGATTCTCACGGGGATGATGATCCGCCTCATACCCCTATTCTGCCACCTACTGAGCCGCAACAGCATGATGGTGCTACTAGCTTTGGACCATTTCCTGGTGTTCCTCCATTCTTTTCACAGGTTGCTGGACCTTTTGAGAGACTCTCGTACCCCTATGATCCGACCGCGTTCATTCTACCACCACCGCCGCAGCCTGCAGACGCATTTAAGACTTATCAGATTTAGACAGCACAGACCAACAACGCGCTACATAGGCAGATCTGGCAGGGATCACAGAGTTAGCTTCTTACTTCTCGTGCTCTGCTGCTACTGATGACTTTCATGAGAACTCTGCTGGGAGTTCTAGCTCTGTTGGGAGATATAGGTGCAGAGGGAAGGGAGCACGAGGTGCTGATGCTACGGGACCTTCTAGACCGAGATGCAATGATACTTCGTCCCCTTGACCGCAAAGTATCTTATTTCTTTTTCTGTTTCTTTTCATTTTCTCTTTTATTTTGATGTTTTTCTTTTTATCACTCTTCTCTTAACCACTCACGCCGAGGACGGTTTGAAGTAAGTTTGAGAGAGGGTGTTTCTGGAACTGATCTAGCTTTTTCTTTTGGTGTGTTCTAACTTTTGAGTCTTTTTCTTTGTTTTATTGAGTCAAATTTTCTGTAAGAGATTATGACAAAAATCGATGATGAATGTGGAACCAATTGCCTTGTTTTCTTTTGTGATTTCTAAAGTGACCATTTTGTTGTAGAGGTTGTTAATACAATCAAGCCGGTGAACCCTTTTCCTGAACTTCCTACCAAAAAGTTTTAGCCTGTAGAATCAATTTGATATGATGTTAACTCTATTTATCTGGACTTTTTAACTGAACTTAATATTCTTCGCCAGTGTCTTGTCAAGGATTGAACCACTAACATTCAGGAATGTTCTACCTTTTTACCACTCGTTCTTCATGAATGGTCAGGCTCATCTTTATTTTGGTACCACGCCTTTACCTTTCCTCCTTTCTAACTCCATTCATGTTCGTATATTTCATTTGTGTGCACACATGTGAAAAAACAAGGGAGAGAATAAGATTGACATAGTGTACTCTGCTGCTTAAGATTGGTTTGTGGAATGATAAGTGGTTAGACATCTCTTTGTCTTTTTGGGTTCTTCTTGGGTTTAAAAGAAAATTTGTGATGGTAGAATAAGATGATGGTTGATTATTGATTCACTGGCAGTTTTAAACGATATATTAAGACTTGTACTAGAAGAACTGGCATGCCCGAAATGTGCAAAAAAAACGAAAATTGCACAAAAATGGGGCCATAAATTATTTATTGTCTTAGTAATTCTCATTTTCCAAAAATTTAATATGCATTGATATTTGGGTGGTTTTTGGGTATATATCAAAATGCTTAGATAATAGAGGAACTATCGTTATTAATAGATCTGTCTCTCCGACGATTTTGCATAATGTCTTGCATATGTTTTACACTTCTGAGAACCCTAAACACTTTGAGTCCACCTACAAAATAACCCCCTTACACCAAGACTTTTCGTGAGATTGATTTCTGATGAGAAGCCCATGTCCTGTTTAATGAATGTTAAAGAGTTGACTGATGGGATGTTGAGTTTGCAAGTTTGGGATTTAGAGTACGGATAGGTTTTGAAAGTTATTGTGGGGAATTTGGGGAGAACCTCTAACACTTTTGTTTACTTATGTGGTCAGATGAAATATTTTTGCAATGCAAGGTTCAATGAGATTTCTAGATTCTCCGCGTTTTCAAACCTTTTCGCCAGTTTGAGTTTTCGTTGGTCCTTACTTGAGGACAAGCAAAGTTTAAATCTGGGAGAATTGATATATTCGTGTTTTTATTAAAATCTAACGTAGTTTTAAACCATTTTTAAGTTTTTCGGAGTCTTTTTTCTCTTATTTCAGGTGTTTTAGACTTTGGGACACTCTTAAAGGAAATGTGATGATTCTGGAGGATTTCGCAAGGCTTTTGATGAAGAAACGAAGAATATCATAATTGAAGAAGCATGATCAATCGATCCACCTAGGTGATCGATCAATCACCTCCCTTGACGGAAAAAATATTTAATTTTCCTTTAAATTGATTTCCTATTTCTAAGAGGAATTCAAGAAACACTATAAATACCTTTAAACATGTTTTTAGGGTTGGTAACTTTTCTTTTCTCAGACTTTCGGAGATTTCTTTTCATTGTAAGTTTTGGGAGACGAATCTCTTGACCTGTACCTTTAGAGAAGTTTTTTGAACCTTAATTTTCTATTCTATTTCATGTCTTTCAATTTAATCATGTCTTTCGTTTCCGTTTCCATGTCTGAGTAGATCTATTATTAGGTTTAGGGATTTCAAAGGAATTAATGAGATAGAATGATTAGGATTGCATGATAGGGAATTTTCTTTAGATTTCTTCACATGGTTTGTTTTTAGTTCTTGAGCTTGATTGATCACCTAGTTCATGATCTTAGGTTAATTGAATACAACGAGAGTTGACTTGATTGCTTGAATATAATCCTTGGGACCAAAGTATCATTAGCCAACGACTGTTGATGTTAAGGTGCTTTGTAAACAAATCAAAACCCGAACTTAATGCATTTTTAACCTCCTGAATTCAACGAGAGTTAGTCTTTTAGGTTGCTAGACATAGTGATTGGAGCCAAGAGAGTGGAAAAATTATACAACTGTGTTTTGAGTTCAATAATGGTGCTTAATTGATTCTCTGATAAATTTCATGCATTCATGATCTGATTTCCTGCGAATTACTCTAATGGATGACGCTTTTCGCCGATTGAATTTTATATCATTTTACTATATGCTTTTATTTACACTACAATTCGAAAAAACCAACAAACAACAATTTCGGTGTCTTCTAGCTTGATCTGAAATCGAGAATCTTAGTGCGTAATTAGGTCTCTATGGATTCAATCCTTAAATATTACTACGATTTGTTGTGCACTTGCAGGGTGTTCTCTCGATTAAAACCTGAGATATCATTTATGTTAGAAACATAAATAAAATTAAATTAAAATTAACAACTGTATAGATCATTATTAAAATTTGAAACACAATCGATAATAGAATTCATAAACTATAGTAAATAACAAAAAGTCCAAAAATACTACATACTTGTGGGAACCAAAATTCACACTGTCAATGTTATGTGGTTCACGGATTCTCTGTGGCCAAAAAGTGACGAGATCAGTCGATGAATTCAAGAATTTAAGTTAAGATTACGAAACTAAACTGCGAAGACAATAAGATGGAAATCGTGAGTAAATTAGATACGAAAACAGACTGCGATATTGAAGTAAATAAGATTTAAACTACGAAACGAAGATGTGACAGGATGGGATCAATACGAGACGGATTGCAAAGTGAGATGCATATAACAACGATAAAGTAACAGGATTGGGATAAGTAAAACATAAGCGAAGAACAATACGAATACGAAAGTAAATCGTAGATCTAAACAGAATCGTAAACGAAGAGCAATATGAAAGTAAACGAAGAACCACTCGTCAAACATAGTTAACAAAGAAAGTAAAGAGGGCTCTTATTCGAATTAATGGTCTGAGCGTGCGCAACCGGTGTTTAAGTCGTGGCCGCAAGATCTGTTGGCGAAGAATCCCTAGAACTATAGCGTAGACTTGTTACCTAGTTGAGACGCAACTCGCTAACGAATACAGAGATAAGAAACCTAGTTTTCTCTAAGTGTTTTGCAATGACAAGAAGTCTTCTCTCAGCCATCATCCCTTGCACCCTTTATATAGATCTTCGTGGGCTTGGCTCATTTCCCTTTTCGTTCTTGATTCGTGCTTATCCCTTCGTGGAAATATTCCTTTTCCTTGATTCACATATATCCTTTTTCGAGATCTTTCCTTATCCTTTCGACTTTGACTTTAATCGCGAGAACCCTAATTAAACCGTCATTGCAAATGGGCCGGTTCTCGTCCAGAATCGTAAGCGGACTTATCATCACGGTTTGGACCCTTTCAGGCCGTTTCACGGCTAAATGACTTTTACGATTCCTTTCGGAGAAGTCACTCTTCGTATGGCTTTGCCGATTCCGTTTCTCGCACCTTTCCGAAAATATTTCCGTTTAGTAGTGCGATATGTTAGGGAGCATATTTTAGTCAAGATACGGTTAGATGGATACGGTTTCATCGCATGATTTTCGTTTTCGGGTTATATGATGTTACTTGGGCGTTTCTAGCTAATCGTGGATTGTTATGGTTGCCGCGAAATTGTTTGCGATGTGATGTGTTTTTGCGATAAAAGAGTATTACGAAATCTCTTGGAAATCGTACTGCGTTTTCTTATTATTGAGAGAGTTCGTTTTCTTATTACCGAAAAAGTTTCAGAAATATCGAGTGCAGACTGGACATTCTAAAATGTGGGAGTATACGAGTATACGTACACCCACCCCCCCTTTTTTTAAAGGAAGGGGAAAGTTGACCTCCTCTTGCGAGGAGCTGCCTACGTACCTCCTTAGAGGATCAAGCCGTCTCATAGTTCAGTGTGTCGTTGGGATTGACTACTCGCTTGGCGGAGTTGCATTGGCCATTTCAGTCTCGGGGACTATGGTTGGATCGATGGTTTCCTTTGACGTCGCGAGTGTTCCGTTATCTAAGGTGTTGGGCTTGCAGGTCTGCTTGTTTCCTTCGATCTGAGCCGTTACTTGCGTTGAGATCCTGGATCATCTTTTGAGGAAGCATTCTTAGTTGTTGGCTGAGTTAGCTTTGCGCGCTTTGGATTGACCATGGGTGTTGCTGCGATTTGCCTCAGCTTATGTTCGGCCAGGAAGCAAAGTCGCGCCTGTTTTTGGCATCCCCAGATTACGTCGATTCCATAGGACGTCAGGAACTTAATCCCCAGGTGGTACGTGGACGAGACTGCCTTCATGGAATTTATCCATGGTGTTCCCATGATCACGTTGTAAATCGCGGGATGATCGACGAGGGCGAAGTTGACAATCTTTGTGACTTCGGACAACGCGATGTTCATCCTATTGAGGATATCGCGAAAGATGATGTCGACGGTGCTACCCGTATCAACGAGGATCCTTGCGACCTCGAGGTCCCTGATGACGAGGTTTATTACGAGTGGATCTTTGTGCGGTTTGTCGAGTCCGACAGTTTCATACTGCTTAAAGGTGATCATGCTATTTTCGGCATCACCGGGCGGCGTGGACCAGTTTGCACTTGTCTCGGCCTTGCGATGATAGTCCTTTATTGATGAGAAAGTGTCGCGAAAGAACTGGGTTCCACCCATGATCATGTTCATTCTGCGACGGTTGGCGTCGTTGCCTTTGTCGTCAGGTTTTCTACCGCGCTTTGCGTCTGTCGGAGCGCCGTCACGTGGGAGTGTATTTTCGGTCTCAGGTTTGTTGTCCGCATCACGTATCAGGTCTTTGATGCTAGTTACCTCTGAGAGTTCCCCTGCGAGCAGTTTTGCCGCAAGCCTCGCTCCGAGAACCTTGCAGTTTGCGGTGTAGTGACCTTTCGTCTGATGGAACTCGCAGAAGGCTTTCTCGTCGTAAGACGTGTTCCGCGTCCAGGTATTTCCTGAAGTTCTCCCTTGTTCAGATTGGGAGTTAACGGCATAGTTGTGCGCACCTCGGAGATCTTCTCCCTCATGGTGGACATACTTGTCGCTTCGGGAAGCTTTCTTCTTCGATTTCTGCTCTGGGACAGTGTCTTTCGAGGACGCCTTCGACGACTTATGCTTCTGCGATAGTACCTTCATCTCTTCTTCGGTGATTATGAAGTCCGTTGCTTTGTGAAGTGCGTCCTGGATTGTTCGTGGTTTTTCAAGAGAAATCCACTTCCTGAACTTCGACTTCTACCAGAGTGTCTTGCGGAGGGCGTCTACCGAAACCTTATCGCTTATCCAGCTAACTCTCGACATCACTAATTTAAATCTTGTCATAAAATCTTGAAGAGATTCGTCTTCGCGTTGGGAAAGGCTCCATAGATCAACGTCGGAAGTTTCTCGATCCATAAACATGGAGTATTGTTTGAGAAACTCCGAGAGCTGGCGAAAACTTCCGATGGAATTTCGCCTCAGACGGGATAACCACTCAAGTGCAGCTCCCTGGAGATGTTTGACGAAGAGATGGCAGAAGCCAACATCTTTTTCGCCCTCCTTGAGTTTCGATCTCGCCAGCGCGATTTGGAAAGTCTGCAAGTAAGCCTTCGGGTAGGTGGTCCCGTCGTATGTTGGGATTTTCACCTTCTCGGGATCTGAGATCGTTTCATTTGTTATGCGGGCAGTAAATGGAGTCTTTCGAGCCTCGTCGAGAAGTCGATCGATCTCAGGTGCAGAACTGGTCGCGTGATGGATTTGCGACTTAACGGCTTTTACTTCCGCCGCCGTTTTTGCGATGTAATCGCGAAGATCGTGAAGATCGTGACTGGCAGTTTTGCGAGAAGACCTGCGCGTTCTGTTAGCGACTCTGGCTTGCTCTTCAGCCTGCTCTTGCTGCTCGACCCAGAGGAGGTTTTCTTCTTCCTCTGTCATGGGTTCGTTGAGCTTAGAATTACGGCGAGTTTCTCGACCCTTTACCCTTCTCGGGTGTACATCAGCGTCCTCGTCCCTAGGATCGGTGTGGTCGTTGTAGTCTAGGTCGATTCGCTCGGCCACGCATCCCTCTGTCTCTTACTTGAGAGCCGGGAGATCGTTCGCACCGGTTCGCGTTGCGACATGTGTGACTTCATCAGGATTCTGTTCCGATGGTTTCTCCTTCGCGTCCCGGAGTGCTCCAGACGGAGTCGCGAAGTTGAGTCTTCTTCCACGGAGTCTGGTTGCTCCACGCGAAAGGAAGTTTTTGGTTCTCACGGTTAAGGTCTCGACCTGTTTCGCGAGAGAGTTGGTGAGTTGGTCACGTTCTGCCGACTTCTTTTCGAGAGTAGAGAACATGTTTTTGATCTCATAGAACGCCGCGATGTTTGGGTCAACGTTGACCGCGGTGATTTTTGTTGTTGGAGTAGTTTCAATGGTGTCGCCGGCGTTGTCGCCTTCGCGAGCTGGTTGGTTGTTCTGTTCGTCGGTGTTCATGACTGATCTGTGAATTAGCGTGAAAGATATCGCGTGTCCCCTTCCTTCTAGCGCCAAACTCTGGGAACCGAAATTCAAACTGTCAATGTTATGTGGTTCACGGATTCTCTGTGGCCAAAAAGCGACGAGATCAGTCGATGAATTCGAGAATTTAAGTTACGATTACGAAACTAAACTGCAAAGACAATAAGATAGAAATCGTGAGTAAATTAAATACGAAAACAGACTGCGATATTGAAGTAAATAAGATTCAAACTACGAAACGAGGATGTGAAAGGATGGGATCAATACGAGACAGATTGCGAAGCGAGATGCATATAACAACGATAAAGTAACAGGATTCGGATAAGTAAAACGTAAGCGAAGAAAAATACAAATACGAAAGTAAATCGTAGATCTAAACAGAATCGTAAACGAAGAACAATATGAAAGTAAACGAAGAACAACTCGTCAAACACAGTTAACGAAGAAAGTAAAGAGGGATCTTATTCGAATTCGTGGTCTGAGCGTGCGCAACCGGTGTTTAAGCCGTGGCCGCAAGATCTGCTGGTGAAGAATCCCTAAAACTACAGCGTAGACTTGTTACCTAGTTAAGACGCAGCTCACTAACGAATACAGAGATAAGAAACCCTATTTTTTTCTAAGTGTTTTGCAATGACAAGAATTCTTCTCTCAGCCATCATCCCTTGCACCCTTTATATAGATCTTCGTGGGCTTGGCTCGTTTCCTTTTTCGTCCTCGATTCGTGCTTATCCCTTCGTGGAAATATTCCTTTTCCTTGATTCGCATATATCCTTTTTCAAGATCTTTTCTTATCCTTTCGACTTTGACTTTAATCGCGAAAACCCTAATTAAACCGTCATTGCAAATGGGCCGATTCTTGTCCAGAATCGTAAGCGGACTTATCATCACGGTTTGGACCCTTTCGGGTCGTTTCGCGGCTAAATGACTTTTACAATTCCTTTCAGATAAGTCATTCTTCGTATGGCTTTGCAACGATAGTTTCGTGGAATGACAGGATTGATCGTACAATTTAAACTCTTCCGGTGCTCAAGTTAACCGTCATCGTTTTATACGATCGATACGAAATCCTACGNAATGAATCTTCACAACTGTCATTACGACGGTTTGACGGGAATTCCAATCGAGACGAAATGAGAGATG
>OVAN01002770.1:0-31805 GCA_900406275.1 Anastatica hierochuntica
TATTGATAAATATATAATAATATTCAATACAAGACTATAGATTCAATCATAATATTGATTTTAAAATAAATAAGTTTTGATATATTTTTATTATAGTATATATAAAATTATATTATTTTAGTATAAATGTAAATGTGTAAGTTAGAGCAAGACGTTTGGTATCCCGTTCAAGTTCGGATCGGGTTTGGATCTTGAACTCCAGTCCTATAGATTCATTATTGTTTTTGAAAAGTTCGGATCAGATTTTTTCGGACGAGTCAAATTTTATAAAATTATTAAAACTCGGATAGATCTGATACTTTTTTCGAGATCGAGCATTTTCGGGTTTGAGTTTTTTTAGGTTTCTCCAATTTTTTCGGATATTTCAGATTTTTTGGATTTGGATTCGGTTCAGGTTGTTCTAAATTTTTGGGTTTTTTGAATTCGGATTCGGGATTTTTGGATTAAGCAATACAAGTATATGGATATAAGGGTATAAGAGTAAGAATGTATGTATATGTATGCAAAAGTTCGTGGCACCCATATACTATAATTTTGAATTATATTTTTAGTTATAACAAAATATGTTGAGAACAATCTAACAAAACCGTACTAAAAATTTTAAATATTTTTATCAAATAATGCATTACTTAATTTCGTAATTAGTAATATAATATTATTATAAAATACTGTTAATTAAAATTTTATAATAAAAATTGAAAATTCTAAACTAAAATAAATTCATAATTATAAACAATATTATATTAATTAGAAATATTATATGAATCAAAATACATTTATAAAATAAAAAATATACCCGCAGGGATGTGCGATTTAAAATTATTAACTTTTTTTAAAACAAATAAAAATAATTTGTAGATGTAATTAATATTTGTGCCGAAACGTGGAACCTAACGCCCACAGTTTTAACCTCTCTATAAATTATATACTTTCACTCTTTCACACTTCAATTCCATCAAGAAACATTTATTTCATTTTCATAATCACACTTAAAAGAAGTGAATCTTTCTACAATCTCTACGAGTTATTCCAATGGATGTCTATATATCGGAAGAGTATGTCCACCGCCGGAGAATGGAGAAAAAAGCTGCCGGCTATGCCGGAAAAAGTATAAGGTTAGGCTTCGGTTCGAGCAGTAGACCGGAAAAGAGAAATAACGATTCTCGACTGTCGGAATCTCGGCCGGAAAATGAGCTTCGGATCGCCGGTGGTGGTATCTATGAGAGTTTTGTGTTCCAATGTTTCTCGCCGTAAAGACACACGTTTAGCGTTTCAAACGCAGACGCAGTTGCATATGCAAGAGCGGTTATTATTAGTTATAGGTCTTGTATTGTATTTGTATCTCTTTGGTTTCTAAAATAGTATAGTGGCTTTTTTCTTAACAAGTAGGTGGTGTTCCCGCGTTTTACGCGGATTTAAAAGTTATGACTTATATTATACAAAAATTTCATCTTTTAAATAGTGGTATACAAAAATGTAAGATTCTACATACTATAATTGAAGTTAAATATAAAAATTTAATATGTGAGTATGAAATTATAGATAAATTTAGATATCAAATATACATTTAAAACATTAGAAAATATATTCTTTGAACATATAATTTCTAATATATATAGTTTTTTATTAAATACACATTGATTTTAAAGCACATCTTATTTACTAATTAGTTATTTTTAGGTGTTATGTTTGCGCCTAGCGTGAATTTAAATACTTACAGTTTATACTATACACGAATGGTTTATATTTTCGAAAGTATTGTTCGTTTTACAAACTAAAAAAATTCTTAATATGTTATGTTTGAAAATATTAGGACTTACCGATTTTTTTTTTTTGTACTTGGTAATTTTATGATCAAGAAAATTTTATAAATTCAAATGAACAAACAAATATATATACTTATTATTACTTATCCGAAATAACTATTTTATAAATTGTGTTATCATTTGATTAGTTAATAATTTTGGCTATTCTTTCAAATACATATATTAAAATCTACTTAATAATCATGAAAAATCATCACACAATCATACTTAATTAGATAAATAAAATTTAGTTGAACTATTTAATTAAATATATATCTTATCTTAACTATCTTTGGAGATTTCGAAAAGATTTGTTAGAGTGAAATTTAGAATTAGAAATTAATATCTTAAAATACTTTTTTAAATACAAAACCAATAAAAATTCCATAAATTGCCATGTCATATTTTTTTGTTGAAAGTTATTCTAGTGATAACATGTGTCAAAATTACTTCTCAAATAATGTATAGGGGATGTGATTTTTTTATTCCCAAATCACATAACTATTTAATAGACGTGAAATATGAGTCACGAATCACAACTACATAAGTGTTAGGTTTTAGAAAATTAAATAAAATATCCGCAGACAAAATAATAAAATTATCAAACGACAAAATATCTTTAATACATAATTAAAAGTTTTTGAGTTATAGATCGTAACACGAAATAATAGAACTTTTAACTTCCCACTAGAATGGGCTCAGAACTTATAGGTCCAATAAATATTTTATCGGCCCAATAGTTAGAACTTACGATTAGTTTTGGATAGAACAAACTTAACAAAAGTGAATTCGAAACGGTTCAGTATTTGATTTTGAATTTGGTTTGTTGTTATATGTTCTTTGGCCTATCAAAGATTGTTGTAAAGAAACAATTTAAACTTTTGATTGGTGAGGTGTGCCTGGCTCTTGCAGTAGTGCAAGACAAGAGCGACACATGAGAGTCCAGTCAGCAAGCTGACGTGGCGAACTCTCCCCCTAAAAAAATAGAGTTAATATCGTGTGAGCCGATGGCCCACATATCAGATATTAAACTGATAAGAACAGATACTACACTTGATCTTAGCCAAAAGGCCGAGAAAGGTATGATTTGAAAGGAGGGTCATGTGTTTCTTTTATAGTCGTCTTGTTAGAGCGAGCGATTCTTGAAGTATCGATGTGGGACTCTGAAGTAATGGTTAAATCAAGTTTCGTTTTGGATTGGTGTTTATACTTTGGGCCTAATTAATATATTGAGTCTTAGCCTAATTGGTTTTAACGACTAGCCCATATGAATTCTCAAAATTTATGTGAATTATTGATTTATCTGGTAGTCTTATTAGTATATGATGTGGAATGAAAGAAAATGTAGTATTCACACGACTTCAAGGCAAAATATCAGTTCATATATTCAACATTGTCGATTTCAATGGGAAACTTAGATATATCTCCCACGAACAACTAATCTGACTATGGCTTCAGCACTCCATGCAGAACTGGTTTACTGCTACTCAATCGAAAACTTTTAAGGAGTTGAGATTGAGAGTACTCCATGTGGACTGATTGGTCCCAAATCAGAAAAAAAAAAATTTTTAAGGAATTCGACTCTCGACCTTTTAAAAGTTTGTAGTCCCACAAATCTCAAAGCCGGTCATACTACTACCGAACTGAAACACAAGAGCATACAAACAAATTCATATCAAATAGAGATTCATCTTGTTTTTTGTTTTGTTTTGGTACGACTCTTTTGGTTCACAGATATTGTATTTAATCGAAAATTTTTATAAATGTAATAGCAAAACCAAGTGGAAATGAAACTGGTGACGAGTTCATAACTTGAAGGACATTTTTATATAAATGTTTTCCTTTAGTTAAAAGACATTTTTGTATAAATTGTCAGGGAAAAAGAATCAAGTGCTCGAAAAAGATAAGACACGACGACATGATTTCATTTTATTAGCTCTATCTAATCTTATTCGTTGTGGGTGGGTGAGTAGATATTCGTCAACACTCAATATTCAAAACTCAAAAAAGATTTGTGAGAGGTTCTTTATTTTGATGGTCAAACCTTTTGTTCATAGCCAAAAAAAGGTAATATAAGGTGTAACATATCATGGATAGTTTTCTATTTATATGGACAAAAAAAGTTTTTTAAAAAATATCTAACTAATTAAAAGGGACTATTCTAAAGATTATAGATTATCCACCTCAGCTATTTTTTAAAGTTCTAAATGAATATCACATCACCTTCTAATCACCTCTTCATAAAGCTTGCTTCTTTTAATTGTAGAGATAAATTAATCAATGGATCAGTAATTTTAAGAAGAGACCCAAACCAACAAATTAACCCTAAGCCCATATGTAGAGTACCTGTCTACGACTCATGATCTAATTGTTTGGCTTCCTTCGTTTCCTCTACAGTTTCGTCTGATTAACTTCTTCAATTCACGACACAACTCTTCGCTTTCTTCTGTTCTCTCTTTAATGTAAATCAATGTATCAAGCCATCTCTGTCATAAAGACGTGTCTGAGCTCCTTACAGTATAAGATCCATTGATAGAAATTTTCGTCTTCTTATCACGCTCAGGATTCCGACAGAAAGCTCTCCGACCAAATTTGCATGTTTTGAGTTCTGCGAAACTGGTAAGTATCAGCTCTTTCATTTCTCATATTTTGATCTCTATAAAACTGGTAAACATCAGCTCCGTGACACGTAGCTTAACACATCGGTATTGGAAACTCAATGTTCAACGTTTTCCCAATCGCAGCTGCGGAAAATGAACTAGCTCTCAGCAAATGCTCGAGTGCTACGGTTCTCACCGGAAAATGGTAGTGGCAGAAGAAACAAAGATCCAAGGCAATTGGCTCAGATCCCGTTGCTTTCTATTACTTCTTATGTCTCTAATTTGATGATGATAGGATGATGATAAGCCCCAATACCTAAATAAAGTTCAAAGATGACGATGTTTTATGACTTTATGCGAGTGAAATTGAAAAGCTTTTGGAATTCAATAATATTTGAAGGTAGTCTTGCTAAAACCGCAGTTCGATATGTAAATCGAGACGATCATATTTATGTTTTTGCGAACAATATGTTTGCCTTGCCCGTCCTCTTTTAGTGTTGTGAAAGAAGTTAGTATATACTTTTATTTTCTATTTCAAACTTTTAGATATGGAGATATATAATGCCTAATGTATCCTTTTACTTTCTACAAGTGTTTTAACAGGAGACGTGTATGAAGATGGTGTAAAGAATGTTCCTTTTGTGCCTTGATGGGCGTAAATGGTAGGTGCACAATGACAAGAGTTTATTTCCTCTGTACGCTTGAGTTAACAGTTACCTGAAATGAAAATTTGATGCTAAATTGATTGATATGCTCATGACAGCTTTTCTATTTAGATTTATATCAACTTAACAATGTTTTATTGATTTCAGTTCAAATTTAGAGATAGTATGTTCAATATCACTAACAAATTTTATCCACCATTGCAGGGTATATAAAAGGAGAATAAGAACTCAAAGTAGTGCAAGAAAAAACCAAATAACAGTTTTGGAATGTCAGGTCGATTCTCTTATTTATCTGGTTAAGACTATGGTTAATAATTTTTCTCTAAAGTTAGGTTAGTATGACACTATATTATTCTGGATGTCGTTATTTAAGACCATTACAATGTGAGGGGTATATGCTACTTCATGTGGTCTTAGTTTATGAGGCATATATTTAGACAATTCCAAATTTAGTGATGTTAACATTGTTTTGTTGTTTATTGTACATACAAACATAGTCCATTTGCGACAAGTTATGAGAATCCTAAAGAGGTGTTGAACGTAAAGTTATCATAACTAATCGCTGAAAATGACTATTTTCTCCAAACCTTTGTTGTGCAAGGAGTTTGCCTATTTGTTAAATTTGAAAACAATAACCCATAAAGGAGAACAAAGAACGATTCAAGACAGACAAAAGATCTTATGTAAAACAGAGCACTGTGAGAGTAGACTTTGCTGGAGAGTAGAGCACGATACAAGTTCTCAATCTTTTTGTATTACTCTTCATTAACGTTCACTGCCATGTTTAGGCTTTCAAAGAGCAATCAAATTACTTAGAATTCAAAATTACAAATTGCCACTTTTATTGATACATACAAAATCAAGCATTGGTTCAAACAAAAACCAAAATCCTATTTTCCAACAATTACTCAAAATTTAACATCAAAAGGGTTTATAATATTAAATGAGACAGAAAATAATTATTCTTTATTGAAAATCAAAGATGCTTTATAAAATAGGTGAATTAGAATGGTTTATATAGAGAGGAAATACAACTTATGTTGCATGAAAGCATAAAGTACTAGAAAACACTCGTACAACTTCTATGAGAAGATGAGAGAAATGGAAAAAATGGACCAAGTTGTACAAAATAAGAAAAGTAAAAAATAGTTTTCAATTGAAAATATTTGGCTCGTCACACAGAAACTAATATTATGATATAAATATGTCTTCTTTAACACACAAATAAAAAAAATTAAAATAAAATGCAACATAAAAAATTAAAGCACAAATAAACAAGACATACTAGATTACTTTAATTTTCCCCAAACCTTTTTAAAAGAAAAAACAAAAAATAAATTTCACTATAAAAGAAACCTAATTATAAAAAGTAGTCAAATATATTGAATTTACGGAAATGACGAGGCATTCTTTCGTCATATTTACAGTAAAAATTCTTTCTACAAATAAGGAAGTCACATTTAATATTTGAAATTTAAGGCTAAAAATGAAGTACATGTTAAATCAGCTCAAGTTACTTAATTTCATTTAATCCACAATACATACGTTCAAGACACTTTATGGGTTTATGGTAAATATTTAAAATTTTGTTATGTTTTTCTTTCTAATTCATGTACCACATCAAAAATTGGCTTAGTATACATCTTACCTCATGTTTGCCCTTCTGGTCGGAGAATACATATTGCTATCAGAGATTTTGCATGTGGCTTTTCATGCGACAAATCAAAAAAGTAGTCTCGAAAAAAGAATCTTAACTTTTTATTTTTTGGTGAAAAAAAAAGAAGAGTCTTAACTTATAGCTATTTTTTATTGAATAAGTGATGATCAAATGGTTTTAGTTCTTTAGTTCGAATAGCTAAAAGGAGTAAATTAATGAACTAATAAAGTAGGCGTAAATTAATGTTAAATCTATTTACTCTCTCATTATCTATCCTTCGAAAGAGGGACAAAGGAGTGAACAAGTTCACTTTGTCTCATTGAAGATCCAATCTAGCAAAGAGATTCCGCAGCTTTTTCTCTCATGCAGGTTTCTCCAACAGTGCAGAGAGATTCCATAGGAGGGAGAAGAATACGAGCGTACTTGATTCCTCCAAGAAATGGAATAAAAATTTCCAGTTCTTCAGCCATTGCAAGGAAGACCTCATCATCGTCGTCACTGTTATCGCTCAGGAAAGGGATTAGTTCCTTCCTTTTGCGTTCCTCTCCAACGCCACAAGCTTATTGTAGATAACTGGTGGATGGAGTTTAGCTGAAGTTGTTTGTTATCATTCTTAAACTCATCTATGAGCAAAACAATGGGATATAATGGTGCATCTACCATCGCCATCTCTTAATCCCAAATCTTATGTAAAGTTCCTATCAAGTCACTGCAATGGAAACAAAAACCCAAAATGATTCCTAAATAGAGAGCATTAAAAAAGTGTAAAGGAAGTCAACTTATCTATTAACTATTTAACTCAGGTTACTGTAATTTCCCATATCAGACCTAACTGCTATAAGAGACAAACAAATAGTTAATGCATCAGGAAAATATAGAGATTTTGGATCTCTAGATAGCAAAGATTTAAATATTCACAAACAAATCTCATAAGTAATAATCATCTATCACAGATCCTAACGAAAAAACACTCGAGTGTTTATCTCCGTTCCATCAATTTTTTTTATCTACTTCCAAAACAGGATAAGCAAAACACCGCAGATTCCGAAGCTAATACAAAATGGTGGGAAAAATAAAGAGAGCAAAAGAAGCGAGAAGCTCAAGACACGGCTTAGATTCACCCGAAAGGAAGTGTGTGTTAAAAATAGAGAGATAGAGATCAGATCTTCTCAAGCGTAAGAAGAAAGTGGATATTGTTCTTATCAGTCCAGGCGACGAACGAGAATTGCTTCAGATTTAGAGAAGCGGAATTGCAAGCGAGCAAAATTAATATCTGTCTTCTCTTCTATTAAAAATTAACAAGAATTCATTGGGTCATGGTAGCATATTGAGCATCATTTGCTATTTCATTTAAATTTAAATTAGTTAAATTCACAACAATGCATTTTTTCAAAAGAATCAAAATAAAAGTTTCCCACCATCCTATAAACATAACCTATATAAAACAAGATCGCAATTAAAGCAAATAAAATAGATCTCATCTATAAATAAGACTTATCTAAATCCTAACACCACCACCTTAGTGCGACGACCCAGAGAAATCACTAAAAATACTAAAAAACCAAATATCGCAAACACAAATCCGCGCGTAGCGCGGAGATAGTCCTAATAGTATTAAAGTAAGAAAATGAAGGAACAAAGAAAGAAAATGAAGATCAATCACTAGTGTGTCGCAACTGTATCTAGTGGCATGTTAAAAACATTAAAGTATGGAACCCGAATCACACAAAGCGCTTTAAATTCGGCCTTAAACCTGAATATTCGATAACCGAATGAACCTGATCCGATATCCGAATGTGTACCGAATGTCTACCCCTAATTATTCTGGTTTAAGGCAAAAATAAAACCATTTATCTTCTAAAATTGGCTTTTTGGTTAATAATTGAGACGACCCAAATAGGCCCATTCTACGTTTTAGGATTACTCATAAAACGACACCGTTTCAAATGAGTTAAAATGAAATCCATATGTTAAGTTAGTATTACATTACAAACGCATTTTAATTTGGCAATTTTGTGTTGCGAAAAAGAAGACTGAAAAGGAAAAGAAAATAAAAATAAACCAAAGCATCGTCGTCGTCCATCGAGATCCAAATCCTCAGTTTTCTTTTCATCTCTTGCACTGGATCAGCTAATCGGAGCTCCGGTACCGGATTTTTACAATCTCGGCGGCGGAATTCTACTGAGCTGCTAACTTTTTTCTTCTTTTGTCGGAGGGCCAAAGTCCCCACACAACTCTTGAAGATCACCAATCATGAATCCATTCTCTTCCGGTACTCGTTTGAGGTAACTGGTTTCGCTTCTCTTTCTTCTTCTTCTCCGTTCTGTGTTCTTAATGGTTTTCAGATTTTGATCAGCTTATAGACGAGATTTGTTATAAGTGAAAAGATGTAGATTTGAAGGAATTGAGCTCGTTCGTTCATTTTGAGGATTTGAACGAAGATGATTTTTTGTTTAGGATCGTTTTAAGTTACTTGTTAATCATTCTGAAGTTAATGGGAGAGTATGTGAATATGATTCAGGGACATGATCCGTGCCATTAGAGCTTGCAAAACTGCTGCGGAGGAGCGTGCTGTTGTGAGAAAAGAGTGTGCTGATATCCGAGCATCAATTAACGAAAATGACCCGCACGATAGGCACCGGAACCTTGCGAAACTCATGTTCATACACATGCTTGGTTATCCGACACATTTCGGGCAGATGGAGTGCTTGAAACTCATTGCATCTCCTGGTTTTCCGGAGAAGAGGATTGGGTATCTTGGGCTAATGTTGCTTCTTGATGAGAGACAGGAAGTGTTGATGCTGGTCACAAACTCTTTAAAACAGTATCCTTACTACTCCTATTATTGCCTGAATTGTTCTTGAATGTTTCTAGAGAGTGATAGGATACTTGATTTTGGGTTGCAGTACTCCGATGGGAATTGAAATATTTGTTCCACTGTAACCTTAACTCACGTGCAGAGATCTTAACCACTCAAATCAGTATGTTGTAGGACTTGCTCTCTGTGCTTTAGGGAACATTTGTTCAGCAGAAATGGCCCGTGATCTTGCACCAGAAGTAGAAAGATTAATCCAGTTTCGTGACCCTAATATCCGTAAGAAGGTAGAGTGTTTTCTAGTTCTTAATCAGGGCCCGATGGAGTTTGATTCTTGTTGTTTTTGTTCATTCATTGCATTTACCATTTATGTGTGGTATTATATGCAGGCGGCACTTTGCTCCACTAGAATAGTAAGGAAAGTTCCAGATCTTGCAGAAAACTTTGTAAATGCTGCTTCTTCCTTGCTTAAAGAAAAGCATCATGGGGTTCTTATAACAGGAGTGCAACTGTGTTATGAATTATGCACAATCAATGATGAAGCCCTAGAATACTTCAGAAAGGTAGATCAATAAAATTCTGTAGACCACTTTTTATGCATATGGGACGACCGGCGTAGTTTAGTTTAATATGTTTCATTGAATGATTGAATATGCGTACATGTGCCCACTAGTTACTTGTATGATGGTCTGTGTACTGCATTTCTCCTGCAATAAAAGTTCCTCTCTGATACGAGTTAGTTTCATATCTGCGGCATTCGCTTATGTATATCACTGTGCTAAAATGAAACGGGCAGGCAGTTTTGACTCTTGTCTTTCTTTGTCTCTGCAGAAATGCACGGAGGGACTAATAAAAACTTTGAGGGATATAACTAATAGCTCATATCAGCCTGAGTATGATGTTGCCGGGATTACAGACCCTTTTCTTCACATACGGTTGCTCAGGCTCCTGCGTGTAATAGGCCAGGGTGATGCTGATGCTAGTGATTTGATGAGCGATATACTTGCCCAGGTTAGTCATTGTTTAGGAAGTGATTCTGGATATTGTCATCTCCACATTTTGCGATGTATTTCCCTCATGAAACATCAAAATTTTGTTGTTTCTTTTCAAGTGCAATACATATACTTTCCGAGAAAATTTTGTGTAGAGAAAAATATGTTGTGTGATTGCTATTTTCTCTCATGTGCTGGCACTGATTCTGTTCAGTTGTAGCATAAGAGAGAAAGAAGTGTGTTTAGTTGATAGGGATACAGAGATTTCCTGTATGTTCGGCCAGGTTGAGTTCCCCTCTATAATGACGTTCTTGATTTTCTTAGTGATTGTTTATGTGTGGCCATATGAGTGTGTAGGGTGCAGCAATCAGTTCTATTACAACATGATGATTGCATCTTATTTCTGGTACATGCCTTGTTGTGACAACCTTTTGAGTTTACAGTCAGGAATCTTCTGTTGGTTGTCTTCCTGGTTCCTTGATCCTTGCTATTACTCTGAGAGATATATTTATTGTAGTTGGTTTCATGCTATTGTAGGTGGCAACAAAAACTGAATCAAACAAAAACGCAGGAAATGCCGTACTCTATGAATGTGTCGAAACAATCATGGCCATTGAAGACACAAGTAGCTTGCGTGTGCTTGCTATCAATATCTTGGGAAGATTCTTATCCAACCGCGACAATAATATCAGGTAAACCCCCTTCACAGCAGATATAATTAAATGATATTATAAGGTTAGATTAGATATCGCTTACTTGTTCTTTTCTTCCGTCTGTCATCTTCTTGGGGTCTGCTTAACTCTATGAATCACCCTGTGATTTTGTTATCAGCTAGCGTTTACTTTTTAATCTTGGTTTTATTTTATGTTATGCTTGTTCGCTTTCAGCTATGTTGCATTTTCCCTAATAGCATTCATATTCTCGGTATCTCAGATTTGTTGCACTAAACATGCTGATGAAAGCAATCACTTTTGATGATCAAGCAGTGCAAAGGCACAGAGTTACAATTTTGGAATGTGTTAAGGTACTGTTTTTAGTACTACCCAGACAATATTTTATACGATGTCGATGGTTAATTAATATTTTTCTCAGAGAAAACTTGTTAACGTGGCTTCTGCTTCCTGCAATGATTTAGGACCCAGATGCGTCTATCCGAAAAAGAGCTCTTGAGCTAGTCTCTCTTTTGGTTAATGAAAATAATGTCAAACAATTGACGAAGGAGTTAATTGATTATTTGGAAATCAGTGACGAAGACTTTAAGGAGGATCTTAGTGCAAAAATTTGTTTTATCGTTGAAAAGTAAGTACTCTATTTGAAAAGTGAAGGACCATTTTCTTTAACCCTTCTTATGCTAAGAAGAGAAGGTGGGTTGGGCTTGAGGAAGACGGGAAGCTTACTTTGAATTGTTGATTGAGATTCTATGATGATTTTTATCAACATTTTGATAAACAATTTTGATTACATAGGTTTTCTCCAGATAAAATGTGGTACATTGATCAGATGCTCAAGGTTCTTTCGGAGGTATGGATTCAAACGCGAGATATTATGTGCTATGTTTTAAGGATTTATGGCACTCTTTGAAATTGTTCTTTGAAAGTTTATATTTGCTTAAGATTTTTTAAAATGCATTTCTTGTATCTGGCGTAACATTATTATCATCTATTCCATGTTAGTAGGCTGGAAAGTTTGTGAAAGATGATGTATGGCATGCGCTTATTGTTGTCATAAGCAATGCATCAGAGCTTCATGGATATACAGTCAGGGCATTATACAGAGCAGTCTTGACATATTCGGAACAGGTAGCTCTTATTTTACTAATATCTGATTGTGTTAGGTCCTCAATCATTAATCCTTCCTAATATGGCTTTTTGAGATGTCAAGCAGGAGATACTTGTTCGAGTGGCGATATGGTGCATTGGGGAATATGGCGATCTGTTGGTTAACAATGCGGGGATGCTTGGTATTGAAGACCCGATAACGGTGAGCATTACATTACCAATCTTAACTCATTATTTACTCCATATTTAATACGTAGATGCTCATGCTTCTCGTGGTTTCTTGTTAACTCAAAAAAATGCGCAATGATTTTGACTGCTTTAATCAGGTAACAGAATGTGATACAGCGGATGTTATCGAGGATGCCATTACTCGCCATAACTTTGATATGGCTACAAAAGCGATGGCGTTGGTTGCTCTGCTAAAGCTGTCATCACGCTTTCCCTCTGTTTCAGAGTATGTTCAAATTTGTGCAACCTTAATGTGCTTTCTGTTTTTGTCCCAACTCGTTCATCTGATATATTCACTTATTCAACTTCAATTCGACACAAGATGCATATGCGTACTGAGTATATAAATAATTAGTTTTGGCTGTCTACCAGAAACTGTAGCACTGTTAGAAATACAGTATACCTGTACATCCATGTCCCAAGCTCTCTTTTGGTAAATACTCATAAGTCAAAAATTCTATGGCAGGAGGATTAAAGACATAATTGTGAAACAGAAAGGGAGCCTTCTCCTTGAAATGCAGCAGAGAGCTATCGAGTTCAATTCTATTGTTGAGAGGCATAAAAACATCAGGTGGTTAATGAAATCAGTTGTTCCTCTCTTCCTCATCTAGCTTCTAGTGTAATTTTCATATTTTCTCTCCCTCGGAGCTCATGGAAGCGAGGTCTATGTGCATATAGGTCTTCTCTGGTTGAGAGAATGCCAGTACTGGATGAGGCTACTTTCAATGTGAGGAGGGCCGGCACTTTTCCTGCATCAGTTTCTACAACTACTAAGGCTTCAGTTAGTCTTCCAAATGGTGTTGAGAAACCTGCTGCGGCTCCTCTTGTGGACTTGCTAGACTTGGGTTCTGATGATATCCTTGCTGCACCTAGCTCCTCTGGTGCAGATTTCCTTCAGGATCTTCTCGGTATTGACTTAGGATCACCATCAGCACAATCTGGTTAGTTATTTGGCGGTTACAGCTGTTGCTTTCATATTGTCGCGTGTCCACTTGCTATTTATCTCTGAATGCGTATTCTTTTCTATTCCTCTGTCGCCTTGCAACGGTATAACTCATGTATTGGTTTTCCTTATATGATGCAATATTCAGGTGCAACCCAGGCTCCTAAAGCCGGCACAGATCTGTTGCTGGATATTCTATCAATGGGAACACCTTCTCCGGCGCAAAACAACACATCGTCCATTGATTTATTATCAACGCCCAACGTTAACAATAATTCCTCTACTTCCCCAGACACACTTACCACACCATCACCACCGCATGTAGCAACAACTGCGCCTGCCGGTATGTTTGATTTGTTAGATGGTCTTACTCCAAGCCCATCGAAAGAAGGTAAGAAAAAGACTGCACTTGGAAAAATTCTATATAAAACTCCTTCACGTAGATGAATAACGGGCTTTCCTCCTTATTGCAGCGACCAACGGACCAACATATCCACCTATTGTTGCATACGAGAGCAGTTCCTTGAAGATTGAGTTCACCTTCTCAAAGCCAGCAGGAAATCTGCAAACGACAAATATCCAGGCTACTTTTATGAATTTATCTCCTAATACGTTCACAGATTTTATCTTCCAGGCTGCCGTTCCAAAGGTGAGATATAAAGAAGTATTTTCCGTGAGAATTGTTTGTTTTCCGTTTTCTCTTTAACCTTCTTTTTTGTTATGGGTAACTTGCAGTTCCTCCAGCTCCACTTGGATCCAGCTAGCAGTAACACACTCCTGTCAAGCGGTAACGGTGCAATCACACAGAATCTAAGAGTCACCAACAGTCAGCATGGCAAGGTACTCAAACTCTGTTCGGTTTTCCTTTTGAACTTAAGTGTTGTTTGTTCACTAAACGATCCGCAACATAATCTATGGTCAAATAAAGATTGTTGGATCTTGCGGATTCAATGGCTTAACACTTGAAAGGATTTGATGTTAATGGCAGAAATCACTTGTGATGCGTATGAGGATTGGGTACAAAGTAAATGGAAAAGATGTATTGGAAGAAGGACAAATCAACAACTTCCCTCGCGGTTTGTGAAGTTAAATCCATAAAATACTTGAGTGTTTATTTTCATCAACCCCAATTTAAAAGAAAGAGACGCTCGAGTCGTCGATGCACAGCAGAAGCAGCTTTCTCGTTCTCCAGTTTTTTCATCGTACTTACGCTTTTTTTGGGATTTGAGTTTGTCAGCCGGTTTCTTTTTGCACGAAAGTTCCGATGATTGGAATCAGAAAGTGATCGAGGAAGCACACAAGTTTGTCACTCGTCTCTGTGACTTTAAAGAGATGTGATCATAATAGTATCTCCAGACTTCAGTTACATATTTGGTCTTGCGAAAATGTCTTGGATTTTGTTCGATTATATGTCTTAGTTGGCATTTATACAGTTATATACTTGTTGGATCGTGCTATAAAGTTTTACATACCGTTAAGTTAATCGCTGTAAACTCAAACAAATCCCCAAATCTCACAAAGCCCTTTACTTTATTGATAAAAGAAACTCAAATACAAGATAAAATGAAAGATACATAACTAGCAAGAAGAGATCACTTAATAACTAGAACTCTCCCATCAGATCGTGATCACGATATGTCCAAAGATAGCAAACGCTATCTCCCACCTCACTAAAAGCTTGAAGAATGAGAAAACACATCTCCATTCTTATTAAAACTCAAACTCATCCTAACAGTAAAGTCTCTAGATGAATCTGAAGCTTCTCTTTTCTAATTCTCTCACGTGCCATTTCACGTGCCGACTCTACTTCCTATTAAGTTTTCTTTTTGGGCAGGTCCCGGTTTAAGGACTAACCCGTATTCCTTTGTTGTTCAGGTTCAGAAGTTCGGTTTCTGGTTCAGTAGTTTTATGCATAAGTGTCAATCGCATCTTCAGGTTAAGGTGATGAGTTAAACCCGTAGCTATACCCCGTTAGAAATGGTTTAGGACTCTTTCTCCGGTAGGGTAGATTTATCGCGTCTTGTTTGTGTCATGATTGGGAGTCGAGTCAGTCATGTTTGTGATTGTGAACATGAGTAGGTATAGGAATGTTGTATTGTTTTATGATGATTGTTTGAGGTTGTCCATCAGTTAGAGGGAGATGATTGTCACTTTTGGAAGAGGAAAAGATAGCCATGGGGACCATGCAAACCAGGTTACGGAGAAGTGAAAAGGAAGCCTCAGATCTTATGCAGTGGTGAGCGTCGTCAGGTCACGTAGTGGTGTCGGGGGCTTTGGGTAGGGCATTGTTAGATGTCGTGTTTGTTATTTGTGGTGCAATAAGCAGTGTCGTGCTTATAGTGTTAAAATGAGGCATGTGCCATGTGCCTCAAGCCCGCAACTTTCTCAAACGAATTAAAGGCCCCCCAGTTTCAAAATTTTAATCTCCCTAAAATCAATAAGTTAATCTAGGTGATTCATTGTAAACAAATTATTCAATTTCATTCAAATCTCCATAAATATACATTATGATCTAAATCATCATTATTACCGATCATAATTCCTTTTTCTTTTTGAAAATTCTCTATTCTTTTTCATAATTTTTATATATTTTTCATGAACCTGTTTTCTTTTGTAATAAAAATGAAAATAACAAAAACATATGTTTTACTGAATTATTATAAAAATTAATAATTTATTTGTTAATTTGTTTGGTTTTAGTATTTATATATGTTGAAAATTTATATACATAGAAAATTTTATAATATTTTAGTTTGCCTCATACCCCTAAAACTATTGGCACGACACTCGCAATATAAATACATGGGTATTCTGTGACAGACCTACCTTATGACATGGGGTTCAACTGAACCCCTTAAATATAAATATTTGATTTTTTACTATATGTAATATAAAAAATGTGGCATAATGGTTAGAGTGAACCACTTTTTCCAAGAGATATGTTGTTCAAACTTCGCTAATAACATGATTTTGTATTTTTTTAAATCCGGGAAAATTTTATTTTGGGTTCGTCATTGGATGTGTTTGGTGTTAAATCTATGTTATCGTAGAGAGTTTTCTACAATGTTTTTAAAACTGGAACGACGGAACAACTCTTGAGTCGTGGATTAATATGGTCTGATCTGGTTCAACCTGGTTCGACGATATTTTCTAAGAGAAAATGATTAAGAATCTCAATAACCAAAATGTTTATATTTTAGAATAAACCACAATGTAACCATAACTAAAACCACACTTCGGTAGTTTAAATCTAAAATCTAAAATGAAAAGCAATAACATAGTAAGTCCAAATCATAGATAGTAGAATAACATGTTTAGTCTTCGTCGTCCACTGCTTCATCACTTTGAAAGAACATACAAATATATATATATATTAGATATATGTTGTAGTTTTAAAATTTAAAATTAAACTTAAAATCATACGTTAATTAAATTAATTACCATATTTAGGTATTCTTCAAGGAGTTTATCTTCTAACTCAGAAAAATCAAGCTCTCCTTCATCTTCTTCTTCCACGATCCAAAACTCGGTTTTATCGATTGACTCATAATCAATGGGATCATATGACCTTTTTTTCTTCACTCTATAAAAATTAATCAATAAAACATATGTTAGTATAAATAAGTATCCATCAAAGATCCACATAATAACTAACCTGTTTTGTAAACGCAAGTTATAGTGAACAAAAACAAGATCGTTCAGCCTTTGGTGCTCCAACCTATTTCTTTTTTTGGTGTGAATGCGTTCGAACACAATACAATTTCGCTCACAACCCGATGACGAAGTTGTCTGACTAAGAATTCGTGTTGCAAGCTTTTGCAAATCAGGAATATCACAACCAAATAATTTCCACCATTCGTCTATAAAAATAACATAAACAAACATTGCAAAAGTCACATAAAAACATATATGATATATAACTAAATATTACAACAATACGTACCTGGTCGAGTAGTTTTGCTACAAGTAAGTGCCATTTCTCGAGAAAAACTTTGTTCTCTGTCTCTGTAGCAACCAATACTAGATACAAGTTTTGTTTCACTAACATCATTTCTCTGTTTTTCAATCACGTTTAGCATTCCTCTCGTAATCTCACCACAAAATTTTTCTTTATCATACAAGAACGCATGATTCAAAAAGTACATTGCAGCATAAAGATCACGACACAACATTTTATCCCACCGATTAGTGATAATCCTTGTATAAGGCTCGTAAAGTGATTTTTCATTCTTAAAAATTTTCTTTATACCCAACCGAGCCCTATACATGCTTTCATATACGTAAGGCAAAGATGGTTTCTCATCTGCATCACAAATGCGTAACAAACGAATCAAAGGAGACATAATCTGCACAATCATGAAGCACTCTTTCCAAAAGTCTTCATCAAAGATAAGTTTTTTTACATGTTTCGCTTTCTCTGATGTAGAAAATTTTCTGAACTCATCACCAACAACCATACTCTGCAAAAAATCCTTATGCGCATACAAACTCTGCAAAGCTATGAAATTTGTTGCAAACCGAGTTTCCGCAAGACGAATGATCTCTCTCCAACCTGGTCGGTTTCTTAACGAATTCAAGATATGCTTATGATTATACACAAACACAGTAATCTTTGATGCATAATTGGTTAACTTCTCCACTTGAGGTAGTTCCCCCCCACATCCTGCAATATCAAATTAATGCAATGAGCTGCACATGGTGACCAATATATGTTAGGATATCTTTTTGCAAGCCTAGAACCAGTAGCTTTGTAGTTAGGCGCACTATCTGTCACCATATGGACCTCATTTTGGGATCCAATCATCTCAACAACCTCAGCAAATAAGTTATACAAACTCTCGGCATTCGTATATATCCCCGAAGCATCAACTGATTTGATGAAGGTTATTCCTCGAGGGCAATAGACCAAAAAATTAATTACCGGTCTTTGCCTTGTGTCTTTCCATCCATCACCCATCAAAGTACAACCAGTATCAGCCCATGTACTCTTAAAAGAGTCAATTATCAAAGATACTTGTAGTTTAGCATCACGTAGTAAACCAACACATAAAGCATGATATGAAGGTCCAATGTATCTATGACCCATGCTTGCAACTTTGCTGATCATAGGCTGATAAAATTTAGAATTTACTGCATTCAAGGGCATGCATACATCATAGAAAAATAGTGCCACTACCATATCAGCATCATGAATCTTCTCTTTGCTTTTCAAACAAGATTTTATGGAAGGTTGCGTCTCATCTTCTAAACCCCTGTTGAAGTATGACTTTTATCAGTACCAATCTTTCTTTTCTGACTTGGTGGTACACAATCTTGATGAGAACCTTGACCTTCATCATGATAATATCTGACAAAATTCAATCTTTTTTTCTCTTTTGCTTTATCCTCATTTTCTTCCAATGATTTTCTCATAGCATGTTGAACTTCTGGAGGAACTTTTTTGCATACGTTTGTATTCTCTTTCACTCCAGTCAAATGTTGTTTCATTCGATTGATTCCACCACCATGATTTATCTTACCACAAAAGTCACAAGTAAGAATAGTCTTTTCATTTGAATCCAAAGTATGAATGACATGTGCCCATGCCAAATCTTCTTTTTGACGAACTGAACGTTGTGAAGGTAAGTCTGTATTTGTAATTGGTTCATCATGTTTAGTAAATAAATTAAAAAAAATCCAGGTAAAAAATAAATAGAGAAGTCAAAACTCAAAAGAAAAGGGGAGAATAACTTATTCAACAAGTCACGTTCCCGCTAAAGATCATTATGAATACAAAAAGAAAATAGAAAGAGAATAAAAAATCTAACCCGTAGAAATTGCATAACTCAAATTTTTCAGACTAAAAGTTTTCTTTTTTCGGTCAAATAGAAGATTAAAAGTCACCAATTAATCTTTGAAAACCCTAAAAAATTAAAATTTAAAACTTCAAATATGATGATTAAAAATCAAACCCGGTTTGTTTCCGATTCGATAGGTCACCGGTTTCCGGGTTTTTAACGGTTCGATCTGAAAACTTTTCTAAATTTTTTATGCGGTGTTTCGTGTTAAGCAACCTTTCCTATCGATGAGTGATTATCATGTCACTCACCCCTCTCTCTCTCTTGTCTTTCCCCTTTTGGTCTTTTTTCAGGTGAGTGTGACGAGTATTCTGGAAGACGATGGTGGAATGTTGTTCGGTTTACAGAACCAGATTATTTTAATAAGTTTATGATGATTTTAGGCTTGGTTTAGTTGTTTCGGTTTGATTTAGATTCGGTTTGGATTTGATGTTAGAATTTACGGTTTAGGCTCAAATTATTGATTTAGTGGATTTTTCTTGGTTTAATGTTATAGATTATTGCTCTCAGATGGTTGGTGTTGTGGTGTGTTGTGATTGTGGAGAGAATACGCGTGAGGACTCTAGTGAGAGGGAGAATCGGGTGTTACAACAATATTTGTCAGTTTTCAACTTTATGATTCACTAACTGTAATTATTTTGGTCAAGATGAGTCTGGGCGAAAAAAAATTTTGGTTCAAGATGAGTCTATTAAATTAAAGTCGATTCCTTAGTGAAGGTATAAACTTGTCCAGAGATAATTTGTTTTGTTTTTTTTAACACGGGTAGATCGACAAGGTCCTATCCATAGCCAAACCTTACGACGCGGGGCATCGACTTGGTGGAATCGAACTCCAAACGCCTGAATGTTCAGTACCAAGACTTTTGCCACTGGAACAAATGAGTGTCGGCAGAGATAATTTGTTTTATCTCCTTAATTTAGCAAGTATATGGCGAACCACACGAAACTGTTTCCTATTTATATCATTTCAGGAAGAGAATATGATTATATGTGGACCAATGAGTATTTGATGATAGTTTGACTACTGCATGCCATAAATTAAATTCTCGAGTCACTAAACTTATTCAAATAATCAAGTTTAATTTCAAATGCATTACATTTAAATTTTTCAAAGTGAGTAACATAGGTTACAATTTATTATTGTAAAATTTTATTCAAGACTACTTATATATATTCTGATGTTGAATACAAGAACTCTTTTTTTAAACATATGTAAACTTACATATTTTGAATTTTTCTTTTCATAATTAAGAAAGTAACTATTGAAAGAGCCTGTCTAATTTGCTAATAATATTTGAACAAAAAAATGATTTGAATTACTTGTTGATTAATACATTGACAATCGCCAGAACAAAAAAAATAAAAAACTGTAGAAATTAGAACAGATAGATACGAGTATTCATGGATTAGCATCTTATGGAATTATTGGGCTTTAGTTAGGTCCATTAAGCCCTTGTTCGGCTCATAGGTCCATTAAGAGCTTGTTGGGCTCTTATTAAAATTTATAAGTTCAAAAACATATTGGCTTCGCCCGGGTTCGAACCGGAGACCTTCAGTGTGTTAGACTGACGTGATAACCAACTACACCACAAAACCATTTGTTCAATGTAAGATATAATATAACTTTAATTACTAATAAAACAGCCCACAGTTGAAATGTTTAACTTCGAAACAGCATGTTGTTTTTCTGGGCAAACCGGCTAATGCTTAAATCAAAAAATGTTTTACATGAACCGTACCGAAACCCGGTCACCGAGTTCGTCTCTTCCTTCTTCATAGCTGCGGAAAAAGAGCTCATGTACGAGCAATTTCTCAAGCGATTCACGTCCCTGTGCTTTGGTAAGATACTAATTTGACACTTCGATTTGGTGTTCCACCCAAAACTACACAAGCCCATGATTTTCTTTATATGATTTCGATAACATTCAAGTGTTTTTTTTCACTTTTGTTTTGGCTTTTCGGAAAATCTCGTCGAGAAATTATCTTATCTACTTCAATTACAGATACCCAGTTCAAGAATCCTCGATTTCAGGTAGATTTGTAAGCAGGAAGCATATCAACCTTTTGGATTGAATCGTATATAAACAGCGATTGATAAAAGTCTTACATTTGCTCGTTTCTCTCTGGAGTTTAACTGAAGTTGTGTGTGTGCGCGTGTGCGCTTCTCTGTTTTCGTAGATCTCAGTGTGGTAACTACATTGTCATGAACAGCCTCTCTCGTGCGCATTCATACATTTCCTTGGTGCTTTTCAAGAAGTCTAGCTATGTCACTTCCCAAATTCCGTGGAACAAGTGCTTCTATATGCCTTCGAGATCCTGTTCAAAGCCTGCAGGTCTTAGTGCCTTTCATTCTTATTCCTCGAAATCAAAGACTGCTAAATCAAAGATGTCAAGTGATGTTCCCTTGGTGGATAAAGAGAAAGACGCCTTTTTCGTTGTTGGGAAGGGTGAAAATGTTGGGATTTATAAGGATCTGAGTGAGTTTCGGGCTCAAGTTGGATCATCGGTGAATACATCTTTGCCATTAGTTGTAGTATATAGTTTCTTTAGGTTGGGAATGTAACAAAGACTGCTGCTTTCTTATGAACGGCAGGTTTCTGATCCTCCTTTTAGCGTTTATAAGGGATACTCGTTGCCTAAAGACGCAGAGAAGTATCTTTCTTCTGTTGGACTGAAGAAACCACTGTACAGTTTTAAAGTTTCAGACTTGAAAAAGGATATGTTTGGCACTCTCACACCTTGTCTTGTCCTGGTAAGAACAAGGAGTTTTGGACTCTGCAGATTGTAGTTGGAAGAAAATAGCAGAAGTTTGATGATTATGACTTATTAGACAAAGCGATTGAAGCTCATTGCTTAAGTAATCATCTTTCCTAGGATCATCTTCCTTCAGCTTCGATGTCAGTTGATCCTACGGAAAAGCTTCATAAGCTGGAACCATCTGTTGTTTCTGCAGGCGTGAGTTGTAATATGTTTGTTTTTACCATTTTTTATAATTGCAATGTATGCAGAACTTGTGCTCAAGTTGGTTCTGTTTCTCTATCTCCTTATTTGGTAGGAAACTTGCATAATTGAGTTTGACGGTGCATCAAAAGGAAATCCTGGTCGTTCTGGCGCGGCAGCTATTCTGAGAACTGAGGACGGAAGCTTGGTATGAATCCTTTTGAATCACGGTTATTAATTAGGTAATGCAGTTCTCTATCGAAATACCATTTTCTTTTCTGGAAAACAGATTTGTAAAGTGTGTAAAGGTTTGGGAATTGCTACAACCAATGTAGCGGAACGTAACGGATTAATCCTAGGATTGAATCATGCAATTGTGAAAGGTTACAAGAAAATTAAAGTAAAAGGAGACTCCAAACTAGTCTGTATGCAGGTTTGTCAATTATATTCATATATACATCTTTGTGTTAATAATAACTGCTTATCTCTTCTCACACTTTCTCAACACTTTCTAAGAACAACAGGTCAATGGTCAATGGAAGGTAAACAGATACAGACTCTTGAAGCTGCACCAGAAAGCAAAACAACTTAGCCAAAAATGTCTCTTTCGAAATCAATCGTGTAGTAAGGGTATGTTTCAATATGCATCTCTCTCTCTCTTTCTCCCCGTAATCGCATAGTTTCTGCCTGACATTGTGGGCATTTTTCTTATAACAGAAACTAAACTTTGAAGCGGACAAACAAGCAAAACTGGCTACACGTCTTTCCGGTTAGACAAGAACCTAGTCTGTCTTTCTTCTATCACTTGGATCAAAACAATCACAAAGGCTAACCTTATTACTATGCTTCATTTCCATTGTATACAGCAGGAGAAGAAGTTGAAGTAGCGTGAACTGTAAAGCGCTTGACTCATTATCGGAATCTCCCAGTGAACAGCAGAATCTGACTGACCATTTTCGTCTTCTCCTTAGTTTTAGTTTTTTGATTTTGCCATCTTTTGCATAGTAAGTCTCATGATGTTTTTTGTGTACCTTAAGCGGTTAATATACACGCGCTTGTGCCGCGCGTGATGTATTTTTAATTAAATGGGCTTACATTGCAATCCATTAGGCCCATTAAGATTATATTCTGAGCCCATTTCTATATTGCTTTGAACCTATTCACCGTCTTGGAGCTCAAGCAAAGCACAGTGTTCTTCGTTGAAAACTGTTTTTTTTTTTGTTAGAAAGAAGCGAAGAAGATGAAACATTTTTGAAACAAAAAAATGCCGAGAAGATTTCCAGAATGTTGATGAAGACGCTTCGGATTTTGAAACCCAGCTCTGTACTGGGAAGTTTTCTTCAGCCTCGATCGGTTTACTTCTCTCCTCCGTCGCCGACGTTTTCTCCCGGAGCTATCTCTCGTACGACGGCGGAGATTGACGCCGACGATGCTGTTGCGTACTCGGATCCGACGGAATCTCCGACTGAGATGCCGGCGATGATGTACAGTAATCTTCAACCACGTGTCGTCGTGTACGACGGAGTCTGCCATCTTTGCCATGGAGGTATAATGCTTTCTGTTTTTCGCTCTTTAGCTGAGAACAAAGCTGTTTTGCGAGGATCGTGTGTTGATCACTATTGATTTCTGGTATGCTTTCGATTCGAAGCAATGATTCGATTGTGGAGTAAACTAATTTGATTTTTAGTCTTGTGTGTACGAAATGGGGAAAAAGTAGATGAGTTATTGCTATGCCAAAGGAGAAGAAGAAGAAAATTTTGGAATTACACTTCAATTTGCATTGATTGGAATCATTCTTGTTGTAGATAAGTTTAGGTTAGAAGAAGAACTTGTGTTTCGTTGTTAGCTATTTCATCATCGATCGAGTTGTAGTTGAGTAATTTGTTGAATGTAGGTGTGAAGTGGATAATCAAAGCGGATAAACACAGAAAGATAAAGTTCTGTTGTCTTCAGTCTAAAGCTGCTGAACCGTATCTAACAGTGAGTGGAGTTACTAAGGAGGATGTTCAGAAGCGATTTCTCTTCGTTGAAGGTCTCGGTTTATACCATCAAGCATCAACCGGTAATGTACATCTTCTATTGAAACAAAGCTTAGGAGTTTCACAGTTTATGAGTTTAGTGAGGATTAGCTGAAAACATCTCAATGAGAAGCAGTCTTTTAAGTAACTGAGATGAACTCCGACTAGTTTAAGTATGCCTGGCTGGTTAGTTATGTACTTACGGTTGATGAATTTCATATAATATTAGCTTTTGAGCTGTACGCAAACTAACTAAGTAGTTGATTTCATGATTAATGGTGCCATTTAAATCCACATCTCAGTAACAAAACCATGGATTTGACCTTTTGATTGTACATCTTTTGACTCTGCAGCTGCGCTTCGAGTGGTATCATACTTGCCTCTCCCCTATTCCGCATTGAGCGCTTTCTCTATAGTTCCCGTACCACTAAGAGACTTGGTATATGACTATGTAGCCAAGCATCGGTATGATTGGTTTGGAAAAGCTGAGGATTGCTTGGTACTGAAAGACAAAGAGCTGCTGGAGCGGTTTATAGATCGAGATGAACTAATAGACCGAAGCTAAATGAAAGATACTCGTTTTGTCATACATATATAAGAGAAAATATATGAAGTTAGAGGCGATGCTTTTCCGAGAATCAAAGCGCACTAGTAGTAGGTTTTGCGTTCGCTTTCTGAGTAGCTATCACGAAGGGCAACCACACAAAAGCTAATCCAGCTTAGTCTTTCATTGCTAGGCGAATAATTACTTCGGAGAAACTTGTAGTGTACTTACCACTTTTAAATTCTGGCATGACCAATCTTCTCAAAATTGGTATTGGATAACCATTCCCCAAGTTATAAAGAGAATTAACATGACTTATCAGTTTTGGTATCTCGACATTTCTGCTAACAAACTGAAACTATACAAAAATGTAATAAATAACGTAGTTACAAAATATTAGACTGGTATATGTTGGGCCCACTCGAAAGTGGGACCCTCCAAAAATAGGCGTATGCCACTTGGCGTGGAGAGCACACGGTATTCTTTAGTAAAAGGCGAAAGAATAGTTCGCTTTGTGCTCACCACATGGCTGCGTGATTTTAACTGTGTTGAGTGTAGTCTATTTATATTAAAGCTTCGAAGCTGAAAACCTCAAAGTTTCCGATGTGGGAGGTTGAATCTCTACACTAATAAAAGGCCGCACATGATGTACTTTTAAGTTAAAGAAGATGTTCAGAAGCTATTTCTCTTCATTAAAGGTATCGGGTTATACCATCAAGCAGCAACCGGTATGTAAATCTCCTACTGGAACAAAGCTTAGGAGTTTCCCGGTATGATAAGAATTAGCTGAAAACATCTCAATGAAAAGCAGTCTATTGAGATGAGCTTCGCCTAGTATAGTTATGCTTGGCTGGTTAATTATGGACTTATGGTAGATGGATTTCATATATAGCTTTTGAGTTGTAGTCAGTAACAACATCATGGATTTGACTTTTAGATTCTGCTCTTTCAAACTCTGCCAGCTGTGATTCGAGTGGTATCATACTTGCCTCTCCCCTATTCCGCATTGAGCGTTTTCTCTATAGTCCCTGTCCCACTAAGAGACTCGGTATATGACTACGTGGCGAAGCATCGGTATGATTGGTTTGGAAAAGCTGAAGATTGCTTGGTACTGAAAGACAAAGAGCTGTTGGAGCGGTTTATAGACCGAGATGAACTAATTGATCGAAGCTAAATAAAGAGGATACGCGTGTTGCATACATATATAAGAGAATCATATATAGTTAGAGGTGATAATTTTCCGAGAATCAGAAGCTTACTGTCAGTAGTTTTTGTGCTAGGTTTCTGAACAGTTATCACAAACGGACAATCCTCCAAAAGCTAATCCAGCTTAGTCTTTCATTGCTAGCCCTATAATTACTTCGGACAAACTTGTCTTGTACTTACTACCACTTTTAAATTCTGGCATGACCATCCGCAAAGTTTAAATAGAATTAGCAAGATTTTTCATTTTCTGTGTCTCGACGTTTTTCTTTTGCTAACAAACTGAAACATTACATGAGTTAATCAATGTAATGAAAAACTTGATTAGCACAAAAAAATATTAGACTAGTAAATGTTGGGCCACTCGAAAGTGAGACCCTCCAAAAATAGGCGTATGCCACTTAAGAGTGGAGAGCACACGGTATTCTTTAGTAAAAGGCGAAAGAATAGTTCGCTTTGTGCTCACCACATGGCTGCGTGACTTTCTTCAATGTCGAGTGTAGTGTATTTATATTAAAGCTTCCACTCTCAAAGTCTCACAAGTTTCCGATGTGGGATGTTTGAATCTCTACACTACATAAGACGCTATTTTTTGTGTGGGCTTTGTGAGTATTACATCCAAAAGCCTTTTTCTTTGGTTACAATCTCTTACTTTGATACAATTACTCACACAGTGCCATGGACAATGTTATAGTCTATACTTGTTTTATGTTGTTTATTCAGTAATTTGCAGATCTTTATGTACTTGTTCAACATCACAATTGCTTCATTGAATCATAATCACAACTCATCTCGTTACAGTGCTCTTACACAAACAAACACATAAAAATACATTCCGCGATTTACATAGTTGGAATCAAATTTCATTTTTCCTTCGACCTCAATGTTTCTGTTTCTCTAAACTATCCACAAACTCGTTAATGCTCTGATCAGAGCTTCCTCCTTCACTCATTGCCTTAACCGCTAAATCTTTCCACTTCTTGGAACTCTCTCTGATCTTCGCACTACTCTCTCCTTCCATCACTCCTTTTAAACACCTCAATACCTCTTCGCTCTTCACGACTCCTTCGCCAGCTTCCTCTTTCGCTCTATACCCAACTTCCCATATTTCCTCCACGAACTTAGCATCATTCATCTGATCACTCCATTGAGGCACACCAACCATTGGCACTCCCAAACTCAACGCTTCCAATGTCGAGTTCCAACCGCAGTGAGTCAAAAAGCAACCGATCGATTCATGTGCCAAAACCTCAAGCTGGTTACACCAAGAAACCAGCAACGATCTGTCTTTGGTCGATTCCACAAACCCTTCTGGCAATTTCGCGATATGAGCTTCTTTAATCACCCAAATGAAGCTCAAATTCGATTCTTCTAAAGCGGTTGCTACTTCCGCGAGCTGCTTCTCGAATAAGATCCCAAAGGAACCGAACGACACGAATACTACTGACTGAGCCGGCTTAGTACGAAGCCAATTCATACATTCCTCCGAGATTGGTTTCAAGAGACTTGCCCCGTAGTCTTTATCGTCTTTCATTCGACCATCGAGGTATGCAGAGGGAATCATCGGTCCGATCAAAGTCGCTCTCATTGCTTCCGATTCACCAATTTCACAACCCTAAACCAAACAACAATCCACAACATCAGTCTCCAGGTTCAATCCAATACATACTGAGAGTAATGATTAGAATCTAACTTGTGTTTCTAAGCCTTCGAAGCCATTGACGAATAGCCAATCGGCATCTTCATGGTTAGGGAACTGATTCAGAAGAACCTTCCCGTGCTCTGGATGACTCAACCAGTGACGACCAACAAACGAAGGAAGCTCGTCGTAGCTCAACGACGGCAAGCCACGGATACGAAACGGCGCCGCATCGGGATCGGCGGGAAGAGAGAACTCTCCGTTAGAGAATTTACGAAGCGCGGAACAAACGGTGAGGTTGTTGGTGAAGAAAGAAGCAGCTGAAATCGAATTGGATCTAGCGACTTCGAGACCCCAAGGAAGAAACGAATCGTAGACTAAGCAATCGATGGGAGAATCAGTGGATTTGAATTTCTCGATGAGGCGAGTTAGGGTTTCGGATCCGTGAAGCTTGAAGGATTCAGAGTAGACATCGACGCTGAAACCGGGAATAGCTATGGGGAGAGAATCGAATCCATCGGAGATAGGCTCGACGGAGACTGACGGAGTGGTGATGGAGGAGACGGTGTAGGTAGTGGTGGCGATAGTGACTTTGACTCCTTTAGAGACTAAGCGTTTAGAGAATTGAACCATGGGGTTAAGGTGGCCTTGAACAGGGTAAGGTAAGACGACGACGTGGCCTTTTGTTTCCGCCATAGTAGGTGAGAAGAAGCAGAGAGCTTGAAGACGACACCGAAGAAGAAGGAGGAGAAGAAATAGGAATGTTGATGTGAGTGAAGAATCATTGATTTGGTTGTTATATATGGTTTGACGCATTGTTCACGTTTCGTATAGGTGACACCTAACTGACGTAGTTTACTAAATTAACAAAAATATTTAGTAGAAGTCAAGGAAATCATGAACGTCAAATACAGAATTCAACGGTTTTCTTTTGGTGTGCGGATTACCTTTGTGTGAATGTCTGAAAATTATGATCCAAAAAGTCTTATAAAGTTGATTTTTTTTATCATTGTAAATGAAGACACGATATTCCTCCATGTTTTATCTTCACATACACGATTTTGAAAATTACTTTTGAAAAAATTATCCATTAATATTATATTATTATGCTAGCACAATTACCTTTAATTGTGTCCATCAAACATTAAATGTATTTTGATAACATAACCAAATCAATCATTTTAAACTTTTTTCACGTAACCTATTTATAAATCGGAGTATCACAAATTTTTTGAATAACTATATTCCCTTTTTTGAAAAATATAAGTAAATTAACTTCACCTTTAAATTGTAGAAAACCTACGACCAGAAAAAGTAAGCATCATTTTTGCATATCTTCATAAAAATTATTTTGGGAAAATCATAAAATTCATGATCAATCCTAAATAAATTCATTGTAGAAAACCGTAGACCAGATAAATAAGCATCACTTTTGCATGTTTCCGTAAAAATTATTCCTTTTCAATAATTGATTTATATTTATAAAAATAGACACCATACATTCATGTCGTGACCAATCCAAGGGAAAAAGACCCATTTCAATTCAATAGTGTATTTTGATACATAAACAAACGCATTGTACTTTATCTTATCTGAACAATTTTAATATTTAAAAAATACATCAACTTTAATCATAATATTGAAATATGAGTTAACTGTAACATAGGTTAGTCAAACATTAAATATGGCCAGTGGACCGCTATCGTGGTATCACATGAACATCTCATGACTAAAAGATATCGTTTCGGTTGTCAAAAGTTAGACGTTTTTTTGCTTTGAAATTAAGACGATGTCATTTTAAGTTTTATTGACTTTTGACAATCGAAACGATATCATTTTGGACATGAAACGTCAAAGAGATGCTACAGTAGCGGTTTAGTAAACTGGTTTAGTAAACTGATTTATAACGTCTAACTTACTTATGTTACACTTAATTTAGATTTTGGCATTATCATTAAAATTTATGTACTTTTAAAAATTTTAAAACTATTTAAGTAGGATAATACACTGTAGATTTGTTCATGAATAAAAAAGTAGGCTTGAAAAGGTACAAGTTGAAATTGACCATTTTTCCACCAATCCAAAGTAAAGTCTTTGAATTGTAAAAAATATTAGACTAGAAAAACAAGCATCACTTTTCATATTTCCGTAAAATTAGTCTGTTTCAAGAATTGATTTCTGTTTACAAAAATAAACACCATAAATTTATGACCGATCCTAAAAAAGTCTATGAATTGTAGAAAACCGTAGACCAGAAAATAAGCATAATTGTTGCATATTTTCATAAAAATTAGTCTGTGTTAGAGAATTGAGTTTTATTTATGAAGCCAAAATGTAAATTCATGATTAAAATTAAACAAATAACGTAGATTTGTTAGCGTATGCTTTTGCCCTATTGTTTTTTTCTTTCTTTTAAACTTAAACAAATTATCCATTCGGTGAACTTCAGTTTTTCTTCTTCTCGTGTTTGTTAATGAGAACCTTTGTTTCTAACCTTTTAGTAAGTCTTTGAGGCTTTGACGTTAGTAAGAAAGATTTAGGCTTGACTCATTATTTCAATAGTTTTTCAACTCAAAGTTAGTAAGATTTAGGCTTGACTCGTTATTTCACGTTTCGCGGGTGTGTTTTTAATTTTATGTATTTAATGTCTAATTGATCATGTTTATATTTTTTCCGAAGATCAGATTCAGGATTTTTGATTATTCTGAGTTTCAGATTAGGGTTCAAATTTAAAATTTTTAAATTTTTCAGTTATTTCGAATCTCATGTTCAAGTTTAGATATAGATTTTCGTAATAACGTGAAACAAAACCCGTTGTGTATTGTTTTTTAAATATCCGATGACTAAACTTAAATTTATATAGTTTATATGAATTATTTTTATAAATTTTATTGGTTATTTTAAATTTTATTACTTTATAATTTTCAAAACAAATTTTATATTTAAAATATTTATATTGTAATAATTAGGTGAAAAAGATATTGAAATATTCAAATGTTATTCATATTTAAATATATTTATATTCATTAGATATATTAAATAATATTTCTAAGATAAATTTATTTTAAAATATCACACATGAAAAGGTTGTGTATTTCAATATTAATAGTATAGATGATTGGATTGACTTTTTTTTTTTTGTCTTCTGAATGGATACTTATGTTGAGATAGTGTCTTTTTCTATTATAGCTATTTTGCCGTAATTGAATTTTCTTTTGCACCATCAATTAGTGGAAAGACCATACCATTTCAAGGTCGAATTAATGAGAATTAATGAGGCACAATATGGATTGGTTGTGATATCATGTTAAGTTACATGACTTCCAAATCAAAATCAATTGACAATAAATAAATTGATCTGATCTTTTATCTTTTACTTAGGAGTTAGATCTCTCTTTTTTTTGCTTTCTAGTTAGGACCTCTCTTATCTTTTGGATGTGAGGTCTTTTGTCCAACCGTATTTTGCGAAAATGCTTTCAATTTTTTTTAAAATGCCCTAACATAATAAAAAACTTTGCAAATAAAAAAATGTTCCTCGTAAAGATTCACTTTTGTAGAGATTACATTTATTTGTGGCACATTGAAATTGACAAAATTTTGATCGATTTCATGATCTCTTAATAATTATTCCTAAACACATTTGTGTTATTGCTTTCATCAAATTTATCATAAAACTTATGCATATGAGAACTTGCTTTTACCATCAAAGTATAATAGTTTTTCCTCTCTCTCTTTGATGTATTTTAAATTGCTAAAACTTGGTTATAAGCCACATTTTGATAGTTTTCGCCTTCATCTTTCTAACAATTGTTGAGACAAAAGAGTTTTGACAATTTAGTAGAATTTTGTTTTTCTGTTACTCCTTGAAACTCTCCCATCGTGTGATTTTTCTTTTTTTTTTTTTTTTTTGGGTCACATCCTATGATTTTTCTAAACAAAAACATCTTGTCGCAAAATTAACATCTAAAAACGAATACTCAAATCCACAACAATAGGAATAACACACAAAAAAATCAAAGAGAGAGAAAATGAGAAATCGAAATTAGGGGAAAATTCACAAAATAATTATTAAGCGGCCATGATTATTGGGAGGACAAGTTTAAGTGTCCTTAGTATTTTTTAATGATATTTTAAGACTAAG
>OVAN01002771.1:0-31803 GCA_900406275.1 Anastatica hierochuntica
TTCTGCATACTTTAGATCCGTTCTCGTTTTCACTTTGTATTAATTCACGTTGATTTATCTTACAAATCCTGTTACTTGGTCATTTTTAATCTATATCGCTTCGCAATCTATTTCGTATTTCGTTATCTAACTAACTCACAATTTATGTCTTATTGTCTTCACAGTTTACTTTCGTATTTCTTATTCAATAACTCGCTAATTCGCTATCTTGATCAGTTGATCTTTGGCTACAGAATCCGTGAACCACATAACATTGATAGTGAGAATTTCTGTTCCCACAGACATAATGTTTCGGTCTAGAACACAACTACTAAGGTAGATCCTCTCCACTTTCGTGATTCGCGATTTAGAATCATCTAAACACCAAGGAACATCGTATTTTGCACGACCTTGTAATGAGTACACACGCATTAATTGATCAAGATTGATTGTTCACGATTCTAAGTCGGTCTACTTTCGAAGCCTACATAGAAAGGCTCATCAAATACTAAATCCAACGGTAATTCAAGCTTTTGGAATGCAAACCACTATAGATCTATTCACAAACAAGCTTTGTATGTGAACAACATTAACGTATGAGCAAAGATGATAACGTTATTGATAAAACCTAATTGATTAGTAATCCTATTCAAGTAAACTCATTTACTCCTTGCAATCGACTGTATAACATGCAAACTAATAGATTAAAACATGTAAAACATGAAATCAATCATGGCAGCAAGCATTCATATCAAATCAAAGGGAGAAGGATAGATAAAATCGAAATAATGGAAGAAATATGGATGTATTGAGATGAGATGGGTCTTTTGGAGACTACAAGGGTCACAACCCCAAAGGATGTCGTCCTTACCTCCTAGGGAACTTATTTAATCTAAAACCTAAAAAATTTTCTCTAAAACAAAAGCTAACAACAACTATTTATAATACATTTCCTAATTAAGTCAAAAGTGTGAAATCGGGCCTTAAGGACTTCAAATGCTAGCCTTCGTGTAAATAGGTCTTGAGTTGAGTTCTTGAGCATGAAAATTCTTGGAATAGATCCACTTGATTATGGAGAATGTCTGGTTCGAAACCCAAATGGTCTTCCTTTTTGTTTTAGCCTTTCTATGCACCCTTCATCTACGAGACAGTTGGACCAATCTTCAGTAAAATTGGTGTAACTCTTTTTCTACTGCTCTAAATGATTTGAGACCACCTTGATCTATAAGCTAATTCAATTCTATAGCGTACTATATAAATATATTTAAAATCCATTGAGGGAAAGGCCTTCATCTCAGATGATAATTATGATGCTCGAAAACTGTCCAGAAACTGACTTTGCTCCAATTGGCTCCACAAAGCTCCAAAAGTCACTGGTTGTCCTGAAATGACTTGAAATACCTTAAATAGAAGAAAAATATTTCTAATCATTGAGAACTGCATAAAAAACTAATAAAACATACTAAAATATGAAGGAAAAATGGTAAAATAATGGTGTTATCAACTCCATGAACGTAGCTTTTAGCTCGTCCTCGAGCTGAGAAAACGAAGAACATAGAAGAAGTTGGAAAAATTCGAAACTTACCTAGACTTCCTGAACTTATTAGTAACTTTAACTGTCAAAATCCACTAACACCAGAGTCAACATTAAAAAAAACCTTCAGTAATAACTACAACTCTAGTAACGACCCCAATTCAACCACAATCAACAAGAGTGACCCAAGATCTCCATCACTACTCCTAAAATCTGCAGCGTGTGGTCTTTTTGAGGGAGTATCGATCAAATAACACGTAAACTTAACTCAATCAAGATCCTAACATTTTACAGCCCACAATCGGTTTCTTTCCTCTTCCTCATTCACTTATAAATGCTTTTTAAAGGCTGATGTTTCCCTACTTTTCTAGGGTATCATTTTATTTTTTCTATCAGCCTTTGAGAATTGATTTCTCTATACTTTTCTGGGGTATCATTTTATTTTTCTATGATCTCTTTATTTTTTTTTCTTTTTTAGCACGTTTGGACTTTTTGGCTCATTCTTTGCCTTACATCCATAAGCATATTTTTGAGGATTTTTATTAAAAAGGAAGAGGGGAACCGTAGACTAATGTTTTTGAATCTGAAGAGAAGTCTGATTCAATGCATATCAAGCCCCAAGAAAAGAAAATCAATTTCATTAAGTGTTGAGTGACTTAGAATTACCTGGATATCAAGTGATATTCTGCCTTGGTTAGCTGATCCACCTGAGCATTCTTGAATGGTTAAACTGCAATCAAGCACTGACACTATGGACATTACTCTTAATCACTTGGTTACTTCAAAGTCAAGCTCGTTTCCACACAGCTTTGACTCAACAAAAATGTTTTTATTTTTTATTTTTTTTAAACAACTCAAAAATTAAGAAAAATAATCAAAAACAAAGAAAAAGAATCATTAGTAAGAATAAGAATCCCCCCCCCCAAACTTAGCTTACAACGTCTCGGTGTAAAATCAAGTGAGGAAGGTATTAAAAACTAATGTAAAAGAGAGGGAATAGGAGTTACTAGGCTGCTGGTCGAAAATATGGATAGTTAAATGGCCATTTTTGATGTTTCGGTAAGCCGAAATGACGAGCAATGGTTCGTTTTTGCAATCTAGAAAGACTGCTCCGACCAAAATGAAAACATACAACAAAATAGCAAATTGGGTTAGTAAAAATGAATTATAAAAGTTGAAGCTCATACCAATGTTGTTATGGCCGAGTTTGGTCTCTTCGGAATGCTCGGTTTGGCTCATCTTGATGAGAAACTGGCCTGGTGCGATTCTGACCGTTCTAAGGCTGTTTTTCATGAGAAACGCCTTATTCATATGCTACTAAGTAGTTAATTGTCAATTTGACAGATTGGTTCAATTGGCGGAGCTTGATTTGGTCTTCGTCGAGTTTTCTTTGGTTATTGGCCTATCCGGCGCTCCAAAGTGAAGTATGAGGGCTTCCAAATCTGCTTGGGTTTTTCTTCATAAAATACCCACTTTATCAGAGCGTGTTCAGCAGTAAGACTTGGTTCAACTTCTGGATAAGAGTTTCAGAGACACCAAATTCGTCGGTTTTGTGTCCCGTTGAGCCAAAAGTCAATGAAGATCTTTGACAGACTCTTTCTCACGTTTTCATGAAAGTATTTGACGATGTTCAGCTGGCGTGGAAATTGGTTTTGCTTAGATTGCTCTTTAGGTGCTTTGGTTGTGGTTTTTGTTCATTTGATCACATCTTTGAGCCTTTGAATGTAGATGAGGAATGGCTCTGCCTTGATAGATCATTCATAACTTTGAAATAATCTTCATTTTGAACATAATACTCTTCGGTATGAATTGAATATGAAGTTCTTTCTTGGAGTTCCTTTGAAGTCCAAATCCTTACAATTTTTTTCTCCACAGACTCGCCTTTGTGTTTAAGGGTCTTTGAGGGGGTTTTGAAACCTTAACATGTCCTTTAGATTCTATGTGAGGCACTAGAAAAAACTTGGTTGATTCTATGCTTGGTAGAAATAAAATGGCTAAGATGCAAAAATTTATTCGGTTTAGGTTCCTTGTAGCTTCAAGTGTGTATCCTTGTGTTCTTGAGGTTTCAATCCTGAAAATGACCATAAAATAGTTCATATATATTAAGTTGACTTCATTACCTTGAAAGATTTGAGTTTATGCATAATTCGCCAAGAAATTTTGAAAATTGGAAGTTTGGCATTGTTTTCCTCGGCCAAAGGCATGTCAGAATGGGAATGGGTTGGTCGGGATGGGTTAAGGCTAGGGAAGGTCTAGGATCGGTTGGCGAAGTGGGTAGGACCAGAGGGTGACATGGCGTGGCACACGGCCGGTTGTGGAGGCTAAATGCCTCGGCCGTGTGAGGCATAACGGCCGTGACACCGGTCAGGGGCATGGTTTTGGAAGGCGGCCGTTCATGGGGTTCCCTGGACTAGTGGTGGGTGCTTCCTAGGATTGGGTGGTGGATGCCCCATGACTGCTCGGTGCTTTTGTTTTTGGCGAGACCTAGTATTTTGTCTCAAACTTCCATAAAATGTTCGAATTGAATTTTCTTAATTTTTTCTTCCTTTCCAACGTAGATTCCTATGAAAAAAAAGTATTTAAATTTCAAAAACATTTATTAAAACTTATAACATCAAATTAAACAACTTATTCCTAAGATCAAAGTTAAAAATAAAAATCAAATAAGACTAAAGAAATAAAATGTATGAGTTGCCTCCAATAAGCGCTTGTTTAAAGTCAATTAGCTCGACTCTTGGGCCTTTTTAAACGTGAGGAAACCTCAACGGAGAGTTAAATCTTCATCCTCCTGTTGTAGATACTTGAGGTAAAATCTCCTCCTGTTCTTGTACTTCTACTTCCAATGCAATCGTTCTAATCGGTTGAAGATACCGAACTTCCATCGCTGGATATCCATGAGGTGTTATCTTGTAGTAAATGTCTTTATCAGTATGAATGAAGTGCATTCTTCTATTTGACCAATCCATGACAACTTCTGTAGTTGCAAGAAAGCTTCTTCCAAGTATCAAGCTTGACGAATGCTTCTGCTACTTCAACTACCTAAAAGTTAGTAGGCACAAGATCATTATTAATTCTTAATATGATAACACATAATGAACTTACAAGTCTTCTTATTGATCCACTAGCGAAGATGATACACATCTTCGAAGGCCTGAAGTTTGTGAAACCAAGTCGCGCAACAATATGTGTTGGTATGAGGTTCACTTCAGCTTCAGAGTCGCATAAAGCGTTTTCAAAATTTTATTTTTTGATGGAACACTTGATTAGGAAGAGTCATGGGTCCTCGAATTTCTGGAGAGTGCTAAAGCGCCTGTTAGGATCCCTGGCTTGATTGTACAAGCCTTTTATTCTATCCAAGTCCTGAAGATTATTTTCAAAACATCTAATGAGCTCCCGTTGAGTAGCCCATGCTCTTTCAAATGTAATAGTAGTTGGTAGCTCATGAGATATCTTGAGAAATTCTTTCCAATTATTTCTTGGTATGAAAGAACTTGCTCCTCTTGCTCCAAAGTAGACATTGTCGTTTTTGTGCTCAAACTGAGGCCAAGTTTTCAGTTGTGTAGCTCGGATTCTTGTTGTCCTCTTAAAGGGAGTGCAAGATTCCACTCCTTGGGTGAGTTTTGATTGTCCAATGGCTGGAAATCAAAAGCTAGCACCTCTCCCTTCAAGTCATTAGGCTTAGTGACAAAATTGGTGGAGTTTTCTTCATTCTACACTAGTTTCTTTTCGATGTCTTTGAGATGAGAGCTTAGAAGATCAAGATTGATCTTGATATCATGAATCTCTGGTGTTTCGTGGTCTTCTTCGCATGTTTTCCTTTACATCTTGCGGGTCATCTTCCATTCTTGTGGTCATTCCATTGTCACTAGACACCAATTTTTTCAAATTGTCTTCCAGCTCTTTGATCCTTTCATCCTGCTCTTCCTTGAAATTTTTGATCCTAAGATTTAAGATTCAAAAGTCCGAAGAATAGTTCATTTGCTTAGCTTTCACGTCCTCAATCAAAGAGTCAAGTCTTTTGTCGGTAGCTTTCACGTTTCTGCTTCTCCTTGGGTTTCTGTGGAATTTCAGTGGGAACGAGTGTGGAATAGCTCTTGGACAACCGCTTCTATGTGACTTAGACTCATGTTTAAGTCTTAAACAGTGAGTTCAAGCTTCTCAATCCTCTCTTCAAAGGCGAAATACTGGTTATCTATTGTAGTACAAATTTTCTATTGAATCTCAAGAATTCCCTCTGTGAAGTGCTCGACCTTGAACTTTAGAGACTTTAGGAGCGTGTAAAGACTTGGAGGATGAGGTCGGACCTTGGAGTGATAGGTCGTGGAAGATATCACAGTTGCTCATGGGTAAGAAAATGATATATTACGTTTTTATCGGTTTTATTACGATTTTTACTTAGAGATTATAGTTTTTATTATGTACATTTGTCGTTTTTGGAGTTTTCTTTTGTTCTTTTCAGGTTTCTTAGACTTTTGGGTGCATTGGAGGGAAAGGAGAAGTTTCTACATGATTCTGGAGATTTGTGATGAAGATTTGAAGAAGGAATCAACACATGAGAAGACGATCGTTCGGTCAGAGCTGTGATTGCTCGATCAGAACAACGATCGATCGATCAGTCAATTGCGGAAAATTACGATCGATCAATCACGAGTCTAATCGATCGATCACCAGCCCGATTCCAGATCTGAAATTTCCTTTTGTCTGAATTATTTCCTTTTGGGCCCAAAAAGAAAAGAGAACCTTTTGTTATTAACCTAGGACGAAAATTAGGTGATTACTATACCTGTTTTTCTGAGTTTTGAGAGCAAGAGATAGATTTGTAACCTAAGGAGAAGAATCATCTTCTGTAATCCGAATCCGAGAAGAATTATGAACCTTACTCTTTATTTTTGATCAATACAATGATGCCTCTCTTTGATTTGATTTTTGTTTGTTCGATTATCATGAGCGAATTGTTCATTTATTAGGTTTAGGGTTCTCACATAGGGATTAGATGAATTGTTGACATAGATTTGTTTGATTAGAGATTTAATCAATTGGATCTTCATCTAGGATTGTTCTTAATGCCGAAATTAACTTGATCACTTAGTTTATGTTCTTAGATTGTTTAACGCCTGGAAAGAGTTTGATTAAATGCCTGAATGAATCCTAAATGAGCAATTAATCTTAAGCCAATGGAAGTTGATGTTTAAGAGAATTGTAAACCTATCAAACCTGTTTAGAATGCATGATTAGAATCCGAGAGTCAACGGAATTTAGTCTTTAAATTTCTAATACATAGAGAATTGATACTACGGAAGTAGATAAATTCTAAATATATGTTTGAGTTCAAGACATTTTAAAATAGGTTCCCTAATCAATCACTCAAATTAACAATGAATTGTTTCCCAGAGAATACTCAATGTCCAACTCTTTTTTGATTGATTTACATCCCTTAGTCACTTGTTTGATTTCTTTGCTTTCTTGATTTCTTATTTACTGCATCTTTTACAAAACATCATTTTCGCTTTAGCCCGCGTTTGTTCTGAAATTCTTTGTGCTACCTTTGGTCTCTATGGATTCGATCCTGAACCACTACAACGTACTTTTTATGCGCTTGCAGTGTTTTCTCAGGCGAAAACCTGAGCTATCAAGTTTTCTGACGTCGTTGTCGGGGACCAATAGATCGTCTTAGAACTTAGGATCATTGCGTGCCTAAGGCATTTTCTTTATTTTGTTTAATCGCTTCTTTTTCTTCTTTGTTTTTGTACTTTCAGGTGCATGAACATGCCTCATACTAGAAGCTAAGGAATTGCGAATCTTCTCGATTTTGAGCCGGAATTTGGGTGTCTAGGGAGACAGAAGAAGAAAGACAAGTTGTTGGAGGTTATTGAGGAGTTTGAGTTTGCGGAAATCATGGATGACAACATGGAGAATCTTCAAGTTCATAAAAATCATTTCTTTCCTGGAGTCCTTCCAGGAGGTGACCCACCTGCTGGAGGTGGTGCTAATGTTGGTGCTCATTGGCCAGCAAAATATTGCAGCTGTGGGGCAACAACGCGCAAATCAACCTCAATAGAGGATGACTCTGGCGCAATATGACACTCCAGAGGCTTTCTATGCGAATCGTGTTGGGATTCGTCCACCTCCCATAGAGAGAAGAGACTTTGAGATTAAGAATGGTCTCATTAACTTGGTGCAGCAGAATCAGTTCCATGGGTTGCCATCCCAGAACCCAATGCACCATTTAAACAAGTTTGAAGCCATCTGCAATATTATCCAGCACAACGGAGTACCTGTTAAAGCTCTCAAATGCAGGTTATTCATTTTCTCTTTGAATGACAAGGCTATGAGATGGTACAATGGTCTAGAGTCGGACTCTTTGAAGACATGAGACGAAATCAAGGCTGCCTTTTTTGGGCATTTCTTTACGAAGTCGCGGTCAATGTCTCTCCGAAACAATATTGTTGGATTTCACCAATTGGGCTCCGAGAGTTTCATGCAGCTTGGGAGCGATTCAACGAGTACCTAAATGATTGTCCTCATCATGGTTTCTCAGATTGAAATCTCCTCAACATTTTCTACAATGGGGTTGAGGAGAAATATCTGAATGCTATGGACACCGTGAGAAATGGTGATTTCATAACCAAGACTATACAAGAAGCATATATGCAGGTGAATAACATGGCGAATAGCCAAGCTAATCGGAGATCAGATTATGATCGTGGTACAGGTGTTGTATCATCAGATGCGAAGAGAATTGATGATTTGCATTCAAAGCTCGATGAGCTAATGAGAAGAGAGCAGCAAGGAGTACACTTTGTTGGGGAACAGAATGATGCACTTGTGCTTCAAGAGCAACAGTTGGGACAGATGTATCACGAGTTTATGTCTGAGGAACTGAATGGTGGTCAGGTAGATGTGAACAACATTGGAGGTCAAGGAAACTTTGGTAATAGAGGTTTCAACCAACAAAACCAATTCCTGAACAACCCATACCAACATAATTAAAGTGTACTCAATTATGGATATAAGAATCAAAATCAGAGCGGTGGTTTCGGAAACAATGACTATCAACAGAAGCAATTTGGTTCAGAAGGATTCAAGAACAACAATCACTCGGGTTATCAGAATCAGAACCAAGGAGTATCATCTTCATCTTCTGAAGAACGTTATCTAAAACAAATGCTACACCAAGTGTTGGAAAATACGACCAAATCTGGAGAGGACATCAATCAGAAAGTTGATAGTATGTACAGTGGTCTCAACGGGAAGTTTGAGGCTATGAGTGTTCGCATGAAGATGGTGGAAACACATGTTTCTCAGACTTCTGCGAGAAATAGAGCTCCACTCGGTGTCATTCCAGCCAAACCGGAGAAGAATCCGAAGGAATACTGTAATGTCATTACACTTAGACGCAAAAAAGTTGAAAACTCGTTAGGCTTAGCGATCGATCGACCAGGGGCTGCGAACGATCGATCAGACAAAATTGGAGAAATGTGGAAGTCAGCGATCGATCGATCATATGACATGATCGATGGATCATATGACACGATCGAGCGATCAGAAGTGATGATCGATCAATCGCACGGTTCGATCGAGCGATCACCTAGGAACAAACATAGATGTACTTCTAAAGTTGTTCTAAAGAAATTGGAGGTTGAGGATGACTATGTATCACCCCCCACCTTATGCCCCTAAGCCTCCATGCCCTTCAAGACCCCGTCAAAAGATAAAAGAACGCGAATATGAAAAGCTGAAGAATCTTGTTGGTGAGTTACATGTGCGAATGCCTTTTGTAGAAGCAGTCAAGATGGTACCTTCTCTTAAGAGGTACATAACGGAGATTCTTTCAGATCGCATGACCTTAGAACAAGGTGTATTGGTTTTTACTGCAGAGTGTAGCATAATTCTTCAGAATATCACACCGGAGAAACGCAAAGATCTAGGTCCATTTGTTTTTCCTTGCAAGATTGGATCTCTTACCTTCGAGAGATGTCTGTGTGACTTGGGCTCTAGAGTTAGCTTTATGCCATTATATGTCTTGTAGAGGAAAAATATGGTGAACTATAAGCCCACGAAGATGTCCTTGATACTTGTTGATATATCAGTTTGCAGGCTAGTGGGTATTCTAGACAACATCCCCATTGGTGTTGGCAAAGACTATGTGTACACTGATTTCATAGTCTTGGAGCTCGATGAAGAATCCAAAGATCCTATCATCTTGGGTAGACCATTCTTGTCCACTTCTAGAGCGAAGATTGATGTTCAGAATGGTCAAATTGATCTACAGTTGGGGAAACTGGATGTGCGTTTCAACCTTGAGAATACAACGAAGAAGCCTACCGTTGATGGGCATACATTTTGGGTGGACACACTGACTGATGCGATAGAGGAGGTTGTGGAGGAACCTTACACCGATGATTCTTTTCATATTTCCTTATCAAGAGTTGATGAAGAGCATGGTTTATTGAGTAAAGACACATTGGAGATTGCTGAAAAGAACCACGTCAAAGAAATCCCAGATGGAGACGTTCATTCTACATTGAGAAAACTCAAGAGCAAAAAAAAAGTGAAGTAGAAAGAGCACAATACTTAGGAGAGTTCTTAATTGACCTTGATCTCACAAGGATGTGATGGAAGTGTGATTGAGTATAAGGTGAAGCGTAGAGAGAAATTCAAACCTTACTCCAAGGTCAGGGCCATCCTCACACCAGAGTTCAAAGAGAAAGGCAAGGCTGCTGTGCATAAATTGATGAACAACATCCTTCAGGTGAAGATTTTTGATGGTGGAGCTTGCTTCAGAGCAAGTTCAAAGACCCTACCAGACTGCACTACAATTAGGCTCGAGACTTTCAAAAAGCGCTGAGTGGGAGGCAACCCACTAGGTAGCTTTCTTTTTCATTTTAGCTAGTTTTGAAGTGTTTTTTTCGTTTTTGGTTTTTGGTGATTTCGACGTTTTTTGTGCTTTTAGCTTTAATATTGCAGGAAACAGGTCCCTAAACCGAAGGACATGGATCGATCGATCCTTGTCCAGGATTGATCGAACCTTGTCCCAATTACACAACTATATCACGCGACTTCAGGTAAGTTTGCTCTTTCCATTTTATTTCATTTTGATTTTATTTTTCTTTTTATTTAGATTTTTTTTGTTACTTACCCCTTCCTTGGATTTGTTTCACACCAAGATGGTGTGCGGTAAGTCTGGGGGAGGCTACTTATGCTTTTCTTTTTCTTTTTGTGTGATGTTTGAGTCATTTTGATGTTTATATTAAGCCAAAACCTTGTAGGGGATGATGACTATATTCTATGATGATTATTAGACTATTATCTTGTGAGTTATCTAATTTTATGTTGACCATTTCATCAGAGTTGTTAGTGCAGACAATCCGGAGAACCTCATGACTGAACTCCCCGCCTGAAAGCAATGAAACTCAAGCTCTTGTTGTGATTGTAATTTGACTCTATTTTATTTGACGCTAATCTGGACTTAAATTTCTCTTTATCAAGATACAATATGAGGAGCAGAATAACTCATTTTGGATTAATTTCCCCTTTTCATCACTCAATTGGTAATCCTGAATGACCAGACTCATATTTAGTCTGGTACCACACCCCTAACCTTACCTTCTTTGAGTCTCCATGCATCTTTCTCATGCTTTTATATGCACACATGTGCAAAAACAATGGAGAGAGTGGAGTAGACGTGATTTTCCTGATTACTTAGGTAGATTGGAGTTCATATTTAGGTGGCCTAGACACTGTCTTGTGTGTCTATGAAGTGGTAGTTAAGAAGAGAACATGCGGATGTTAAATGCATTTCTCTGTGTTGTTGGGTGTTTGTAATTTTTGAGATCAAAGTTGTAGCAGATTCCATGTCTACGAAAAAAAAACTATTTCAATTTTAAGACTGGAATCTGTAAATTTATAATATTTCATTGTTTTGTTTCCCAGGAGAATGCATTTGTGCTTACTTGATTCTATGGTTTGATTGATGTTAACGCTTAGGTAGTTAGGGATCATGGCTTTCAATATACTCTCTCTCTCTAGCGATATTGCATAATATTTTGGATCCGACGCTGTTTTGAATCCTTGAAACACCCTAGCCTCGCCATCAAATGACCTTTTTCTCACCAAGCTCGTTACTCATAATATAATTTCATGGTAAAGAGACCACGAAACCTAAATGAATGTAGATAGTCTTTCACTTGAATTCAAGTCTTGCAGGTTCGGAGCTTAGAGTATGGATGAGTTTGGGATGTTGTGCAGGGGACCTTGGGGAGAACGTTATGATTGTCTTTGAGTTTTTTGTGGTTAACCATTCTGAACCCCAAGTAAGGTCTACTAAAAATATTTAAGTCCCTGTGTTTTCAAAAGTTTCCACCTTTTTTGAGTTTTTATTAGTCTTTACTTGAGGAAAAGCAAATGTTCAAGTCTGGGGGAATTGATATATTGCATTTTTATCGGTTTTTATTACGGGTTTTACTTAGAGATTATAGTTTTTATTATGTACATTTGTCGTTTTTGGAGTTTTCTTTTGTTCTTTTCAGGTTTCTTAGACTTTTGGGTGCATTTGAGGAAAGGAGAAGTTTCTACATGATTCTGGAGATTTGTGATGAAGATTTGAAGAAGGAATCAACACAGGAGAAGACGATCGTTAGGTCAGAGTTGTGATTGCTCGATCAGAACAACGATCGATCGACCAGAACATTGATCGATCGATCAGTCAATTTCGGAGAATTAAGATCGATCGATCATGAGTCTGATCGATCGATCTTAATGCTCGATTCCAGCTCTGAAATTTCTTTTTTCTGAATTATTTCCTTTTGGGTCCAAAAAAAAAGAGAACCTTTTGTTATTAACCTAGGACGAAAATTAGGTGATTATTATGTTGTTTTTCTGAGGTTTGAGAGCAAGAGAGAGATTTGTAACCTAAGGAGAAGAATTATCTTCCGTAATCTGAATCCGAGAAGAATTCTGAACCTTAATGTCTATTTTTGATCAATACAATTATGTCTCTCTTTAATTTGATTTGTGTTTGTTCAATTATCATGAGCGAGTAGTTCGTTTGTTTGGTTTTTAATTCTCACATAGGGATTACATTAATTGTTGACATAGAATTGTTTGATTAGGGATTTAATCAATTGGATCTTCATCTAGGATTTTACTTAATGCCGAAATTAACTTGACCACTTAGTTTTTGATCTTAGGTTGTTTAACGTTTGGAAAGTGTTCGATTAAATGCCCGAATGAATCGTAAATGAGCAATTTATCTTAAGATAATGGAAGTTGATGTTTAAGTGAATTTTGAACCTATCAAACCTATTTAGAATGCATGATTAGAATCCGAGAGTCAACGGAAGTTAGTCTCGAGGTTTCTAATACATAAAGAATTGATACTACAAAAGTAGATCAATTCTACAATTGTGTTTGAGTTCAAGAAGGTTTAAAACATGTTCCCTAATCAATAATTCAAATCAATAATGAATTTTTTCTCTGAGATTACCCAATTCTCAACTCTTCTTAGATTGACTTACATCCCTTAGTCATTTGTTTGCTTTCTTTGCTTTCTTGATTTCCAATTTACTGCATCTTTTACAAAACATCCTTTTCGCTTTAGCCCGTGTTACATCTGAAATTCTTTGTGCTACCTTTGGTCTCTGTGGATTCGATCTCGAACCACTACAATGTACTTTCTGTGTGCTTGCAGTGTTTTCTTAGGCGAAAATCTGAGCTATCAGAAAACTGCGGAGATTTCGGTTCAGGGATCTCCCTTCATGGTTTTGAAGTGCAGATCTTCTTTGTAGGGGTTCGTATGAGTTTTCCAGTAGTATGGAGTCAAGATACCAATCTCTTTGAGTGGATTTGAGGCTTGTACTTCGCCTCCAATCATGTTCTCCTTGAGGTAGACCACTTGACTCAGCAAAATCTCTCTCAGGCTAATATGCATGAGGATAGTGTTGAATATCCTCCATGTATTCAAGTAAACAAGGATTAGGGTAGCTAGATCCTTCAAGAAAATTTTCCATAGTCGTAGAGAGGTTTAGGGTTTTGAGTTTTAGGCTCTGGTTTCTTGTATTTTCCTTGAAAAACATAAGAGAAACAAATAAATAGGTTAGTAGAATGGAAAAATCATATTCCTAGTAGGAAAAGGATTTAGTACGTTAATCTAAACCCTATGTGTTAAAATCCTAGGAGAATTAAAAGAAGCTAAAGTGAAAGCAAACCGAAACTTTTACAAGAAAACCGAATTTTTACAAAGAAATCGAAATTTGCAGAAGAAGGAAAGAAAAATTTTGTTTCCTAGACTTAATCCTAGATGTAAATCCTAAGGTAAATATAACTAGTCCCCGAAAACGGCACCAAAAACTAGATGTGGGGTCAAGTTTTACAACAAGTAAAACCTAGCTGCAAGTGTACAACATCCGCAATAATATTTAGGGATCGAATCTACAGGGACTAGCAGTCACACTTAGAACCTATATGATTTTGGACTAAGCTAAGAAGAAGATATGCAAGGGTGTTGTCACTGTTTTTATTTGGCTTTTACGGTTTTATGAATACAAATGAACCTACTCTATATGCTAATGTACAAAGGATAGATCAATGAAAAGATATGCATCGAAAAGCAGAAAGTTAAAGTAAACAAGCAGGAGTTAAAAATGACTAGGGACATAATGTTTCGGTCTAGAACACAACTACTAAGGTAGATCCTCTCCACTTTTGAGGTTCGGGATTCTATATCCAATCACCAACGGTGATCCTCTTTTGGACGACCTTGTAATGAGAAAACACGCGTTAGTTGATGAAGACTGATTGTTCACGATTCTAAGTCGGTCTACTTTCAAAACCTACTTAGAAAGGCTCATCAAATACTATATCCAGTGGTAAGTCATGATTTTGGAATGCAAACCACCATATATCTATTCACAAACCAGCTTCGTATGTGAACAGCATTAACGTACGAGCAAAGATGATAACGTTATTGATAAAACCTAATCGATTAGTAATCCTATTCAAGTAAACTCATTGACTTCTTGAAATCTACTGTCTAACATGCAAACTAATAGATTAAAAACATGTAAACACGAAATCAATCAAAGGGAGAAGAATAGATAAAATCGAATGATAGAAAAAATATGGATGTATTGAGATGAGATGAGTCCTTTACAGGCTACAAGGGGCACGACCCCAAAGAGTGTCTTCCTTGCCCCTTAGGGCACTTATTATATCTAAAACCTAAAAGATTCTCTCCAAAAAAAGCTAAAAGCAACTATATATAGTACATTTCCTCATTAGGTCAAAAGTATGAAATCGGGCCTTAAGGCCTTCAAATGCTAGCCTTCGTGTAAAGAAGCCTTGAGTTGAGTTCTTGGGCATGAAAAGGATTTAAATAGATCCATTTAAGTTTGAAGAATTTCTGGTTCGAAACCCTAATGGTCTTCCTTCTTTTTTAGCATTTTTACGCAGCGTTCATCTGCGAGACATCTGAACCAGTCTTCAGTAAAATTGGTGTAACTCTAATTCTACTACTCCAAATGATTCAAGACAACCTTGATCTGAAATCTAATTCAATTCTATAGCTCTTGTCTAAATTTTATTAAAATATATTGAGGGCAAGGCCTTCATCTCAGATGATAATTCTGATGCTCGGAAACTGTTTAGAAACTTACTTTGCTCCAATTAGCTCCACAAACCTCCAAATATCATTGGTTGACCTAAAATGACTTGAATTACTACAAATAGAAGAAAACTATTTCTAATCATTGATAATTGCATAACAACACCAATAAAACATACTAAAATCTAAAGGAAAAGTGATAAAATAATTGTGTTATCAGCTGTAGAGATCGAGCTCAAGCTGGGAGCTCAACTACTAGAACGCTTGACTTCGTTCAATCCATAATCCAAGAAGACAGGGCAGTACTACATCTCTGTAAACCCTCTTCTCGTGACCCTTCCTAGAACCTAAGTCAATGACTGGGAGTGGGCATACTTCTACGTTCAGGCGGACATCAGTTTCGTTCCTCAGCCATTTGTCAGGAATATGCGCAAGGAGTGGAACGACGAACCTGGTAGGCGACCTGCTTGGGTCGTCTCTCATTTACTTCTTTATCTTCAACTTTCGGTGACTGTGTGTTTTTGCTTTTGTTTGTAGTTCGCCCTGTGGCCAAAAGCTAAGAGACTTCCTAACCTTGAAGGAAGATCTAGCTGCTCTCAAGACCATCAAAAATCGTCGGTTGTTCACCTTCAACCCCACAAATATTGTCGCTACCATTGCATCACTCACAGCTCTTGAAGCCAACTGACCTCCTCCTCTTCCTTCTCTTTGCATCCAGTCGCTTACATTCATGGTGTGACCTGTTGTCCAGCTCCTGAACCTTGAACATAGAGCTGCCGAGTTGGCCCGCAAGAGGGCTGAAAAAAGAAAAAGCTGATGCCATTAAGGGTTTGTCCTTGTTGACCAGCTTCAAGTTGGATACTCTGGTGAGAAGGAGACAACTTCTCCCCCTCCTGCTGCGAGCGTTCCTATGTCTCCATAGAGGGCTCCAGAGGAGACTCCTGGAGGAAACAATGATGTTCTCTGATCATACATGGTGGTGCCTCCCCTCCTCCTCCTACTTCCAAGGTATCGGACAACCCTGTTGATACCTCATGAAGGGAGGTTGCCCTGGTAAAGGCCAAGGTAGCCGCTGAGAAAAGGAAGGACAAAGAATATGCCTCCCGCTCTGCGAAGGACTATGCAGCTTGCAAGGAAATGCCCTCGTCGCCTTCTTCTGGTGATGATCACCGCCTAGGCGACTTCAAATCAAAGAAGAGAGTCTTCTCTTCCTCTGTGGCACCCTCCAAGAAACCAAGAACAGAGGAGAAGGGGTCCTTGGGCAAAGATCCGAGGAGACTAAGACCTCCGAGCACCAGAGGTTGGAAGAGATGAGGTCGTCTCAAAAGGATAATTAGACACGAATCGTCGACCTACAGAGGTCCAAGGACAAAGGACCCTCCAAGGATGCAGGTCCTCAAGCCCTCTCTGCTAGGCCTCATGCTCTCACGGAATCGGGGGAGTAGCGCTTCAATTTTGGCTTTTTCAGGCTTGTTCCCGTAGCTGATGACACTTCCGCCAATGAGGCGCTTCACCGATGCTTCCGGCTTGCTAAGTATCAACCATTCCCCGAGAAACTGCATGGCAGCTCACCCACTAACCAGGAGAACTGCCGCCGTAACACCGAAGTAGATCCATTCTATTTCCCTTCCTACTTCCCAGAAACTTTTACTAACTTACTTTCCTTTCCTTTTTTTAGCACATGGGCTTCGTCAACTGCCTGTGACTCGTCGTATCTGGCAAAGGTAAAGAGGGTTTCCTTCAAGAACTATAATAACCTTAAGGTGTAGAAAGTCAATTGTTCATCTGCCATCAAGCGCACCGTTGAATTTGAGTTCATTAACAAGGACCTCAAGAAGAAGGTCGGTTAGCTAGAGACAGGAGACTTGGCTTTACGTCAAGGAGGAATTGATGGCCGCCAAGGATGAGGCCCGGCAGTGCGAGGCTGAGCTAAGGAAAGCGCTTGAGGCCAATCGAGATGAAGCTAAGAAGAGGGAATTCGAACTCTCGGAGGAGCTAGAAAAAACCTTGAAGATAAAAAACGAGCTGACGTGGAAGCTTGATTCAGCTTGTAATGCGCATGTTGAGGAGATTTAAAGGCTTAATCTGGAGAGAGATAGGGAAGTCCAAAAGGCATCCAAGAAAGTGTGCAAGAAGGTCATAGCTAAATACAAGCCTCATTTCGAGAAGGTCGAGAGAGTTGTCAAGGACTTGGAACTTTTTCAAGATAATGCCCTTCTGCAATCCCTGGCCCATAGTCGTATCGAGCTGCTACAAGACCTAGCAGAGAGAGAGGCATCTCTAGCCTTGAGTTCGATAAGGAGAAGACTTGGTGATGATGGAATAATCATTAGTCGTTGAGCCAGCTGCTGGTGAGACCTTTGTGGCCACCATGGAACCTGCCACTGGAGTCACTGATCTTATCGTCATGGAGCCCCCTACGCTAGCCCTGGACCAGTTTGGGTCCAATCTCCGTGCCATCTCTCCGGAGGACGCCAGTAAGCTCTCCAAGAAAAAAAGGATAGGCCGCATGTTGTCTTAGAAAAAAAATTTCCACGTGTATTACTTTTTTTCTTTACTTAGAAACAACGTTCTTATCGCTTTTGGTGCTTGGGAAGGTTTTTATCCACAACTTTATGCTATATTAGGCCTTTAATCTAACAACCCTTTCTTTTTTGTTGAAATTGTTTCGTTTGCCTCACACCTGGAACACTCCTAATGGGCTCTAGCAGGTTCCCAAGGGACTGGGTGTTCCAAAATCTCACTTAATTCTTCGGAAAACCTAAGCTTTCTGAACATGTTTGTAGTTCTAGGACTCATGATCCTAGCAATCTTTATAACATGAACGAGATATTACGTTTGTACTTAATGTTCTTCACTTTCGTAGAACTTCTCCTACGAGTTGTTACCATAATGCTTAATGTTCTTCAATTTCTTAGACTTTCTCCTACAAGATATTACCATTATGACTAATGTTCAAAACTTTTCTGCAACTTTTCCGAGCTTCTTCAGCACTCTAATGGCTAAATTTCACCAGATGGAACCACTGTGGCCCTAGTTCCACGTGTGAACAACTATCCTCATGGTAACATGAAGTCCTTTCCGATATTTGGGTGTCTCTTCAGCCATATCTTCTTTGAAGGACCAGGATTCAGGTTCCAATCGGTGATCCAGACTCCGATACTTAATGTTCACCACCTTCCGTATAAGTAGCGAGTATATGTGCGGAAAGTGATCCTAGCATACCCTACGATAGACGAGTCTTTTGGATGCGAAGTTATGTCGGCTTATCCCGTGCCACACTTGAAGATTTCAAGTGTTTTGCGGACATTGCCCGAATTTCTTATAAGGCATGCTTAAGTTCATGCAGGGTTATCTGGAAACCACGTCAGGGTTGTCTCTCTACAGTCAGGTGTCATTTCACCAAGGCACTTATGAGAAGCGCGCAACTAGGTCGGAGAGTTTGGCCAGTACGCCGACGTGGAAAGCTTGGTCGACGAGCTTGCAAAAAAAAGGAAGTTTTTTTTACTTGTAAGACATTGTAAAAATAAATATTTATTTTGTTTGTATTAGTTGCACCCGTGATGGACTGCCAACATACCGCGGAAGGACCAATTAATTCCATAGTCCAGTAACATTATAGGTTCGGGAACTGTGTTTTTTTTGTTGAAAAACCTAGTAATAATATTTCTTCAAATCGATGGAGTTCTAAGATCAGGGATCACGCTTTCCATCCATGTCAATCAGCTCGCGTCTAGGTTATCTTGTAACATTTCGTTGTTGACTTGCTGGTTTTGTGGGAGAATACTCCGCCTGAGGGTTGGGACACACACTTTTGCGGGTATCACATCCTCCACGCCGTACACCAGTGAGTATGGTGATTTTTGAGTCCCCCGACGTGGAGTGGTTCGATGCGACCAGAGAACCCCATCTAATTCAAAGGCCCAGTTGCCTTTCTTGGATGTCAACCGCTTCTTTAAACCTTCGACAATATGCCTATTGGTAGCTTCTTCTTCGTGTTTCCTTGTGGATTTCACGGAGTCGAATATTGGATCATTATTTTATAGGTTGCACAAAAGTTCTTGAAATCCGCCGTGGTGAATTGTGTTCTATTATTGGTGATGATGGCATACGAGACTCCATGGCAGCACAAGATATTTTTCCGGAGAAAGTCAACGAAATTTTCTTCCTTAATCTTAGCATAACCTTTGGCTTCCACCCACTTCGCGAAGTAATATGTGAGCACCATTCCATACTTCTTTTTGTCCGACATATGCAAAGGCCCAACTATGCTCATTATCCAACGCATGAATGGGTATGGCGTCATGACTTACCGCATGAGCTCGGTAGGCTGATGAATTTGTTGGGCATATCTCTGGCAACGTTCAAATTTCTAGGCATAGGTAATGAAGTCCTTATCCATAGTTTGCCAATAACAGCCTTGCTTCTGTATCTTTTGTGCAAGAGACTGCCCTCCGGCATGATTTCCATTGACCTAAGAATGGACCTCCTTGAGGACTTGGCGAACCTTGTCACCATGGAAACAATATAACAACACCCCAGTTATGCTCCTTAGCTAACCATAGACCGGCGAGCAACGCTTCATACTCAGCTTCATTAGTTTGACTGCTTTAGCTAACCATAGACCGGCGAGCAACGCTTCATACTCAGCTTCATTATTTGACGTCGGGAATGCTAATCAGAATGATTATTCTATGATCTTGCATGTGGGGGAAACGAGCTGGACGCCTGCGCCGAAGCCCTTATTTGAGGAGGAACCATCAACTTGCAGCTTCCACGGAGTCACAGGTTCATCTTCCCAACTCCCCTCTAATGTAGTTTCTATGATGAAATCAACAAGCACCTACTACTTCAAAGTTGTTTGTGGCTTGTACTCAATGTCATACTCGCTAAGTTCTATCGCCCATTTGCGAGTCTCCTAGATTGCACTGGATTGTGCAAGATTGACCTTAACGGATGGTTAGACAAAATGGTCACGGAATGGGATTGGAAATAAGGTCGGAGCTTCCGAGCTGCGGTCACCATTGCTAATGCCAGCTTTTTAATCATCAAATATCGAGTCTCTGCATTCCCAAAGACTTGCTAACATAAATATTGGCTTCTGCTCTCCCTTTTCCTCTCGTACAAGTACTCTTCTTATTGTCGCGCAGGACACTGTGATGTACAAATACAATACCTCTCGGGTCTCAAGATTCGCAAGCATCGGAGGGGTTGATAAGTATTCCTTCAGCTGCAGGAAGGCCTCTTCACACGAATCATCCAACTTAAACTTTTTGATGGATCTGAGTTGTTGGTAGAACGGCAAGAATTTGTCTGTGGAACAAGAGATGGATCTGCTAAAAGCAATGATCCTCCCAGCTAATCGCAAATGACCAAGTACCCCAAGAATTCCCCTGAGGTAACTGCAATTGTATATTTTCCTGGGTTGAGTTTCCATACTTGATGAGGACAGAGAAACATTCCCGCAGGTGGCCTACGTGATCATATTTGTGGAGTGACTTTAAGAGCATGTCATCGACATAGACCTCCATGGTCTTTTCGAGCTGTTCCGGGAACATTTTTCACTAGACGCTGATAGATTTCCCCCCGCATTTTTTATTTCGAATGACATCACCTTATAGCAGTAAAGCCCCATATCGATAACAAAAGTTGTCTTGTCCCTATCGTCAGGGTGCATCAGAATCTAGTTATACCCATATAATGCATCGAGGAAGGTGAGTAGTTGGTTTCTAATGGTTACTTCAAACAGTCAGTGTATGTATGGTAGAGGGAACCTGTCTTTTGGACATGCTTAGTTCAGGTAAGTAAGATCTACACAAACGCGCCACTTGCGCTTCGTTTTCTTCATTACCATAGGGTTGGCTAACCAATCGATATATTTTACTTTGATAAATGAACGGCTTTCAACAACCACTATACCTCTACGTTGACTGCTTCTGCCCTCTTCGGCCTGAGCTTTCTGCGCTTTTGGCGAACAGGCTTGTATGTTGGATCGACGTTGAGCTCGTGGAACATCACGCCAATGCTAATTCGTGTCATATCATCGATTGACACGACGAATGTGTGCTTGTTCTATTAGAGGAAGGATTCCATTTCCTTGAAGATCTCCTTGTCAAGTTTTGCTCTAATGCCTACACAATGATCAGGATTATTAAGGTCATTACATACTTGTCGTACCATGTTGAGTTGAGGGCCAAGTTCTACGTGAGCATCGGCTTGTTGTTCTGGATCCTCGGCTCGGATCTATAGTTGCTAATGTTGTGGAGTTAGATAGAGCTTGTTCTCGCTCACATAGCATAACTGCGCAGTTCGCTGGTTGCCATGTATCGTGACCACCCCATTGTCGGTTAGAAACTTGATGCATTGGGGGTAAGTTGACGGGACAGCTTGCATCGCGTGAATCCAAGGCGTTCTTAGGATGATGTTGTATATGTGGGGCGCCTCGACCATAATGAATTTTGTTTCCATCTTGACCTCGCCTAAATACGTGTCTAGCTTGATGGTCCCAAATGCCATGGGTGTTGCGCCATTGAAGGCCATGAGTGGCTGTTTAGATCGCTTTTTGCGGCCTTCAGGCATGTCCATTTTTTCAAACGACTCCTTGTAAATGACATTTACCGAGCTTCTTGGGTTCACCAATTCCTTTGTTACTATGCAATCCTCAAGCATTATTTTGAGAACCAGTGCATCGTTGTGCGGATGATCGACATATTGTGTCTTATGTTCCGAAAATTCCAAAATTGTGCCAAACAATTCTACTCCTTGCATGTATTCTGTTAGGGAGTTGACATGCCTGGTATAAATTTTAATAGCTCGGACAAAATCGTTGCAAAACGGGTTCCCACCCATGATCATGTTGATCCGCTTTCTGGCAACGGGTGGTTCTGCTATCTCTGAAATTTGCACCTCACAGTCTCGCTTTGGGGGGTATGTATCATTGTGGTATCATACTCCCGAAGGGGAGTGATCATGCCTTGTCAATTCTTCAGACCTGTATATGTTGAATAGGAAATTCTGGAACCCGTGACATTCTTCTGTGGTATGGCATGTGGCTTTCTAAAACTCGTAACCCTTCTTTGAATTCCTGGTGTCATCCTCCCACGTCCAGGTGTTCGACCGAGGTTTGTATTTAGTCGCACCTCCTGAGCTTTTTTCGAGCTTCTTCCCTCTGTAATTTGATAGGCTCTATGCTTTGTCGAGCTCCCATCGCCTCGAGAACTTCCTTCATATCGTCTGGAATCACGCTCCTCCCTAGATGAATCCTTTGGGGTCGGCTTTGCGTGGTGACATGTTTTTCAAGGTACGCCTTCTTTTCTTCCTCCATCTGGACGAACCTTGAAGCTCGGTGAAGCGCATTCTCCAATGACATAGGTCATTTCAACATCAAGTCATCACGTAATCGGGAGTTGAGCCAAAGATCGTTCCTCAGCGCAACAATCCATGCCTCATCACTCACAACAATGTTAGAAATCACATATTTGAACATGGCCAGGAATGATCTCAAGGATTCGTCCATTGAACATAGAGGTCGGCGTGATGTGATCATGGCCAACGCCCATGAGGTCTCATGACACGCGGACGAACAGCTTGAACTTGAGGAACCCGAAGCCAACGAGCAGCTAGATCCCGAAGACGCCTTAGGCAAATCATCTGGTCTAATGACCCGATCCAAGACGGAGCAGCTCAACCGTGCCGTCAAAGAACTTATCCGACAAGATCCAAGCATCTTAGTGAGTGCTTATCTGATCGCGTTGATTGTGATTCAAGCCTCTGAAAGCCGTCATTAATGGAGGTGACGGGTCTTGTGCTCTTTTTCCCTTCTCTCGGTTTTGTCCCACCGGGTTTTCCGAGACAGTTTTTTAACGAGGCAAGTCCCGAGACTATTTTCCCGAGCTCATTAGTGACAATAGCCCACGAAGATGAAGGCTCATAAATATGCCGCCTAAAGTAGTTGGGAAGATATTAGTTATTAGTTTTCATTAAGTTGTTGTCATTTAATGTTTTTAATTTAAGAGGGTGCTTCCTACCTACTTCTTATTCTATAGAAGGAGCACCTCTCCTCATTTGTAAGACATCCAACTTTTTAATCAACTTTCTCTCTCTTTTGTTTCTCTCTCTAGAAAGCAAAAGAAACTTAGTGCTTTAGAAATTTCTTCCTTAGCAAATCTAAGCCGAAAGTCTGAGAGCATCCCACATCTCTTCGGAAGTTTCACTCAATCCACACATCGTCGTTCGGGATCATCCTCTCGCCGTCATGAGTAATATGTTCGATTTACTTAGTGTTCGGATTCTTTCGAGAGTTGACCGTTCGGCCTCTGCCTTGTTTCCACCTCATCCGAACGTCCGTTCACCATCCGAACGTCCATTCCTCCACTTATCCATCCATCCGACCATTCGCACACCCATATCCGAACATGCCTAACCCTTAAACCGTACAAGTCTTCCGCTACCATCCTCTCAACCATCAAGACGAGAAGCGAATCCTAGGAGCCGGTCCTTCGTCCCGACGAAGATCACATCAAGTGGTATCAGAGAACTTCCCGTCAGGTTGTATCTTTCCGAACTACTCTTTTCATTACTTTAATTTTCGAAAAATTTTCTAATTTTATATTCGTGCACAAAATAATATCTAGTTTTTCTTTTGTTTGCTTTTTTGTATTTTTGTATTAACAAAAAATATTATATAAAAATTTAATAAAATAATAATATGTTGAAAAAAGAATCCTGCAATTTCAATTTAAAAGATGTTTAATAATAATACACACATATTAAAAAAAAAGTACAAATTCTTATACAATTTATCTTGGTTTTTTTTTTGTCAGAATACAATTTATCTTGGTTATATAAAAATATTATTGAATAAAGTTAACTCAACCAACAAAAAAAATAATGCATAATATGATTGGTCACAAATGTCAAACTACATTAAATTATTACATAGAAAATTTTACATATTTTGAAAAGAGATTCCCTTAAACATCATTTAAATTGAAAAAGAAGAAATAACATTTATAAAAACTAGGGAATTACGTATCTTCATCACTTATTTTAAGTTATTCATAGATACTTTTGAGTGCACCAATAATATATAAAATCGCATATAATTGCAAAGCATTGTACGAACTGTGACATGTTTATCAGTTTTCCACAATTATTGTGATGCTAAGATAAGTTTGCGTATTAAGGAGAAAACCTGAATCTAATATAAATATTTTGAACTTTTAACAACGAGGACACATTGCACAAAAAAAATAAATAAATAAATAAATAAATAACAACGAGGACACATTATTGATTTTAGTTAAAAACAAATTCTTGTCAAATTGATAAAACTTGGGGAATAAAAAAGTGAGGTAGAGAAGAAGAAAAGAATCAAATGCTTTCTTTCGCAATGTTTACTGAATTCCACGATCAGCCAACCATCTAGTGATTACTCTTTTCTTTTTCAATTTGTTAAATTCCGAAAATAATAATAATAACATAGACAAAAAAAATCACTGATGAATATGTTTGTAACACCCCCGAGTGTCTCTACCGTGTGCTTCGATGCCTCCTTTCGGGCTCGCGGGCCCACCCTATCCGACGGTCAGGAGCGCTATTTCGAGGAAATTTTAATGTCATGATTTACTGTCTTTGCAATCACCACGCGATCTTTCTCCGTGTTTTGTCTTCACCCGTACGATTCCGAGAACTGACTTTCCTGAAAGTCACCCATCCTAGTGCTACTCCAGCATAAGCACGCTTAACTGTGCAGTTCTCTCAGGATGTGTGACCGAAAAGATAAGTGCACTTTGATGACATAGATAGCCAAATCAATCATTTTAAGCCCTCCTCGCATACAACTTTGTCTCTATAAACTGGGATATCATAATTACCCCCACTTACAGAGCGCAACGCCCTCGCTGCGCACCCGGATCGTTACCCTCGATGGTGTGACAGCCCCTGACTCCACACTCATCCGGGTTCGAGTCTGATACCAAATCGTAATGCTCTTCGACCGCCCCTACCGTGTGCCCCGACGCCCCCTCTCGGGCCCGTGGGCCCATCCTATCCGACGGTCCAGAGCGCTACCTCGAGGAGGCTTTAAAGTCATGATTTACTGTCCTTGCAATCACCACACGATCTTTCCCCGTGTTTTGTCCTCACTCGCACGATTTCGAGAACTGACTTCCCGGAAGGTCACCCATCCTAGTTCTACTCCAGCATAAGCACGCCTTACCTGTGGAGTTCTCTCAGGATGTGTGACCGAAAATATAAGTGCACTTCGGTGACATAGGCAGCAAAATCAATCATTTTAAGTCCTTCTACATACAACTTTGTCTCTATAAACCGTCTCACAATGTTCTTGGTCTCTTGTTTTTATAAAATATGTTCTTGGTCTTCCTCCCTTCAATTACAAGAGAATCTATTTTCTGATTCCATTCTTTTTTTGTGTCTCCAATTCCTTTTTCTTCTTTCCAATTTCACAAAGTATTATTCTAAAAAGCTCCTCAAACTCGTAAAACAATGATTTGGCCATGTTTAATAATAATATAAAATTAACAATTAATTTAATTACATAAATTTTAGTATTCACTTTTAGTACCGACCGAATCGAACATTACAATATTATTTTATATTTTTAATTTTATTTCTACTACAAATGATATCCAATATATCACTCATGCAGTCATTTATAAAAGACATTTAAAAATAGCCGTTTTTAATGTATTATTTACATTGGTGATAGAAATAATAATTTTGATATTTATCATTTTCCATGGAAATAGTGAAAATTTGAATTTTTTTCTTCTCTTATCAAGAATTATATTCCTTATGTTTACAAAAGTGTCATTCTGACATATTTTATTTAGATTAAACAAAAGTTTAAAATATACTAAAATGTCTTTATTTAATATGTATTTAATTAATTATAAATATTTTTTTTCTAACTTCTTTATACTAGCTTATGAAACATGTTGATCCATATAGAATATGTCTTCTAAACCCAAAGGAATGAAACTAAAACATATCGAGGAGATTTGACGTAGTGGTTTATTGGCTACTTATCAGCGGCTTGATTGGAGTGTCTTGGAACCCATGAAAATGCTATATCTTAAAATCGTTCCTGCCAAATCTCAAATATCTTGGTATAGATTGTGTAGACCAAAGTGAACATGAATGTGGCGTAGAATGTTGACTAAATTCTTATTAACTCATTCATAGATTCATTTTTGGTTTCCTCTTATCCAGACTTGTTGCATAGCAATGAGTAAGGCTTGCATTTCCAGTTCCACAGAGTTTTGAGAAGGTTTCCCTTTTGAAGTTCCTGCACACACATAATTACCATTCGCATCTAGAATTATCTAACCCGCTTTGGACAAACATGTTGCATCCCGAGACCCATCGTAGTTACACTTGACAAAATTGAGTGGTGGTTTCTCCCATTGAGAATAATGTGTCGGTCGTTGTTGTGTCCTTGGATGTCGATATATAATGCTTGCGACACAATCTAAAGCATCAATCTTTGCATATTGTAGGTCTTTGTACCATTCTTGATTATGTCGTTTCTATGTGAGGATGTTTCTACTTTTCCATAGTCTCCAAAGCATCCAAAAAGGAAGTTGTCTTTAGTACTTTGTAAACATACAATTGTTATATATATCAACTAGAAGGTTGGTTTTACCATCAAAGCTTATTGTCGAATCTTGAAGTTGAGGAAGGCCAATCCCTGAAGCTCGCCAGACATGCATTTCATGATCACAAAGAAAATAGAGGTGGTTCATGTCTTCTTCTTAATTGCAACAGCGGCGACAACGACTATATGTAGTGATTCCACGATAGAGGAGGCAGGAACCAGTTGGTAAGGCGTTTGAAAGACAACGCCAAAAGAAGTGTTTTATTTTGGGAGTGATTCCCATTCACCATATTGTCGTTTTAGTAATCGTATTCCCTGGAGGTGGCTCATTATATTCAGTCTCATAACCAATGTGTTTTGCCAACCAATGACCCGATTTAACCGTGTAAGCGCCATCCTCAGAGTAATTACATCCTATAAGATCATTTGTCTTGTGTGTACTTAGATGGATGGATGTAATATGATCAACATCTTCCAACGTGAACATCGCCTGTAGCTTATCTAAATCCCAATGCCTAAGCTCATCAAACAACTGCAAAACCTTCGAGAATGGGAATGTTGGGCCAATGAGTTGTCTAGGGGGTCATGGATGTGTGAGCGAAAGCCAAAGATCTTTCCAAATATATGTTTGCGTACCATCACCAATATTAACTTGTTGACCTTTGCAAAGAAGTTCTTTCCCTGACAGTAGGGATTTCAAAACGAAAGATGGTTTCGTACATGTTGTAGCATTAATTACATTAGATGTAGAGAACTATCATCCTTAGAGGACTCTTAATGTGAGACTAGTATAATTTTGAAAGATTTGCCACACTTGTTTGGCTAAGAGAGTCGTATTAAAACTCTCAATATCTAGAAATCCTAAACCCTCGTCTTTTTTAGACATGGTCATTCGTTTCCATAAGTACCAATGCATGGAGCGTCTACTGCTATTTTTACTCCACCAATATCTAGAGATGATACTCTCTATCTCCTCACAAATGCCGATAGGTAGCTTGATGATATTCATGGTGTACATCGGAAGAGCTAAATCAATTGTTTTAAGAAGAATTTCTTTACCTGCTTCGGATAAGAATCTAGTTGACCAACTCTCCGTTCTTTGTTCAACCCTTTCAACTATATATTGAAAAACTTATTTTTTTCGTCTCCCAATTTGCTCTGGTAAACCCAAATAATTCTCATGGCCTCCATCATTATGGTTGTTAAGTATACACCTGAGGTTTGACTTTATATCATCCCTCACTCGTGAACCAAATGTTACCGCTGATTTCCGAAGGTTCACAGCCTGTCCAGATAGTTGCTAGTAAATTTGTTGGAGCCTTCTAATTGTTATCTCATATTGAGGATGCACATGGTAGAAAAATATCTCATCATCTGCAAAGAACAATTTATGTACCAGAGGTCCAGATTGACTTATTTTCATACCTTTGAACTTTTTTTGTTCTGTGGATTGCTAAAACAAGTGGGTAAGTACTTTAGCACATATGATGATTAGATATGGGGGGAGAGGATCTCCTTTCCGCATACCAAATGTTGGAGTTATGTGTCCATGGGGTGATCCATTTATAAGAATCGAAAAGGTGACTGTCTCCACACATCTCATGATCTAATAAATCCACTTTGTATCAAAACCCATGGCGCTCAACCCGGTCATATGCCTTAGATATATTTATTTTAACCGCCATATATAATTTAGCCCATCTTCTCCGCTATTTCAAGGAATGGAGCATTTCATGATCAACGATTACATTATTCACACTTTAACTTCCAGGAATGAAAGCTGCTTGATTATCGGAGATAAGATGAGGGAGATGACCATTGAGGCGGTTAACAAGAATCTTTGATATGATTTTGTACGATACATTGCATAAAGCAATTGGTCTAGAGTCCGCCATCATCTTCAGGATATCTATTTTTGGTAGGAAGAACAAGTTCATGTGGTTGCTCTGTTTCGGCATTACACCTCGGTCAAAGAAGTCATGAATCAAGACAATAAGATCGTCTTTAATAGTATGCCAAAACTGGTGGAAGAAAGCGCCCGTGTGCCCATCCGGACTAGGTGCTCGGGTAGGTCCGATGTGAAACACTGTCTGTTGGATTTCATCTTCCGTAATGGGCCTTGTGAGCTGCTCATTTATATGTGAAACACTGTCTGTTGGAAATCTTGAAAGGTTGAAGTTTTAAGACGATTATACTCTTGTTGAGGAACGGAGGTAAATAAGCTTGAAAAATATGTACTTGTTGCGTGCCCAATATCATCGTCTCCCCGATAAATAGAGCCTTGATCATCCTCAATTGCTAAGATACGGTTCTTGGCGAGTCTGGATTTTGCTGAGGCAAAGAAGAGTTTCATGTTATAGTCTCCTTGAGTCAACCATAATTTTTTGCTCTTCATCTTCCAAAAATGCTCCTCATCCTTGTATTCTCTGTTCAAGTCCTGCTTTATGGAGGTTAAGACGTCAGTAGCTGCACCTTCTATTTGAGCATGATCGAGTCTCTTTTGAGAGCTGCTATCTGAACCGCTGCATTTGTGATGTTTCTAGGCCGCCAACTAGAGATTATACCACGAGATTTCTGGAGTTTCTCGGTAAGAGTGTATTGATGTTATGTTGTATTATTTCAGATAGTAGCCACAATTGCTTTAAGTTCATCGTGATCAGCTAACTCTGGATCATATATAAATCTTCCTCTTCTTGTCTTAATGGTTATGGATGAGTATTTTGATGTGTTAGTATATTAGTGGTTTTTATTACGGTTTTTACTCGAGAAATATGATTTTTAGTATGTATTTGGATCTCTTTGGAGCAGATTTGTGTTCTTTAGTGTTTTTACAGGAATCGGGCTTGAATGCGCGGAAAGGTCGCATTTTGGAAGGATTTCAAGCATCAAAGGAAGTATTCATGAAGAGCTGAAATATCCAGACAGTAGGACAAGAATCGATCAATCCTTGTCTCAAGATCGACCGATCCCTGTCCCGTTTTCGCATATCAATTTAGCGAAGAACCATACCGAACTTATCGTGAACCAAGTTTCATCACTAAAACCTAAACTCGTAACTACTATTTCAAAAGGCTGTTTTTTTGAGTTTTGAGAGCAAGAGAGGGATTTTTAACCTAAGGAGAAGAATCATCTTCCGTAATCCGAATCCGAGGAGAATTTTGAACCTTTACTCTTTACTTTTGATCAATACAATGATGTCTCTCTTATTTGATTTGTTTTGTTTCTCTGATCATGAGTGAGTAGTTTACTTGTTGGGTTTAGGGTTCTCACATAGGGTTTCATGAATTGTTAACATAGAATTGTATGATTAGGGATTTAATCAATTGGATCTTAATCTATGATTGTTCGTAATGCATGAAATTAACTAGATCACTTAGTTTCTTATCTTAGGTTTTTTAACGCCTGGAAAGTGTTCGATTAAATGCCTGAAAGAATCCTAAATGAGCAATTTATCTTAAGCTAATAGAAATTGATGTTTAAGTGAATTGTGAACCTATCAAACTTGTTTAGAATGCCTGATTAGAATCCGAGAGGCAACGGAAGTTAGTCTCGAGGTTTCTAATACATAAGGAATTGATACTACTTAAGTATATCAACTCTATAATTGTGTTTGAGTTCTAGACGGTTTAAAACACGTTCCCTAGTCAATAATTCGAATCAACAATGAAATGTTTCCGTGAGAATACCCAATGCCCAACTCTTCTTTGATTGATTTACAACCCCGTTGTCGTTTGCTTGCGTTATTGCTTCTTAATTTTCGATTATTGCATCTTTTACAAAACATCTCTTTCCCCTTAGCCCGTTGTTTGATCTAAAATTCTTCATGCTACCTTTGGTCTCTATGGATTTGATCTTGAACCTCTACATCGTACTTTCTGTGCACTTGCAGTGTTATCTCGGGCGAAAACTTGAGTTATCAAGTTTTTTGCACCATTTTCAAGGACCAATAGGTCGTCTTAGAACTTAGGATCATTGCGTGCCTAAGGCATTTTTCTTTATTTTGTTTAATCTCTTCTTTTTCTTCTTCGTTTTTGTGCTTTCAAGTGCTTGAACAAGCCACATACTAAAATCCAAGGGATCACAAATCTTTTCAATTTTGAGCCAGAACATGCGCGTCTAGAGAGACATAAGAAGAAGGAGAAGCTGCTGGACGTTATTGAGTAATTTGAGTTCGCTGAATTCATGAATGATAACATGGGTGATAACCTTCAAGTTCATCAAAATCCTCTCTTTCCTGGAGTCTTCCAGGTGGTGGTGCTAATGTTGGTGCTCAGCAAATTGGCCAGCAGAATGTTGCAGATGTGGGGCAACAACGCACAAATTAACCTCAACAGAGGATGACTCTGGCGCAATATGACACTCAAGAGGCTTTCTATGCGAATCGTGCTGGGATTCGCCCGCTTCCCATTGAGAGAAAATACTTTGAGATCAAGACTGGTCTCATTAACTTGGTACAACAAAATCTGTTTCATGGGTTGTCATCACAGAATCCAATGTACCACCTGGAAAAATTTGAAGCCATCTGCAATACTATCCAGCACAACAGAGTACCTGCTGAAGCTCTGAAATGTAGGTTATTCATATTCTCTCTGAATGAAAAAGCTACGAGATGGTATAATAGTCTAGAGCCTGATTATTTGAAGACATGCGAGGAGATCAAGGCTGCTTTCCTTGGGCATTTCTTCATGAAATCGAGGTCTATGTCTCTCTGAAACAAGATTGATGGATTTCACCAATTGGGTTATGAGAGTTTTTATGCAGCTTCGGAAAGATTCAAGGAGTACCTCAATGATTGTCCTTATCATGGGTTCTCATATTGGAATCTTCTCAACATTTTCTACAATGGGGTTGAGGAGAAATATCAGAATGATATGTACACCGCGAGCAATGGTGATTTCATGAAAAAGACTGTAGAAGAAGCCTATATACTGGTGAATAACATGGCGAACAATTAGGCCAATCGAAGATTAGATTATGACCGTGGTAGAGGGGTTGTATGATCAGATGCAAAGAGGATTGATGATTGATGTATTCGTATTTTATCGGTTTTTACTACGGTTTTCATTCAAGAAT
>OVAN01002772.1:0-23254 GCA_900406275.1 Anastatica hierochuntica
GCTTTTACTTATACCTTATCATCTGAACCAACGAGCATGGTTCGTTGAAGTTTATTTATTCATTTATTTATTGTCACAATTTGAAGTGTTTATTCTTAATTAATACTTTTGTATTGATATGGTGCACATTAAGATTTGCACGTAATAATGTTAAATAATTTTGTTAATTAATTTGAAGCATGGTAAGCTAGTGTTTCATTCCGCTAGTTAAATACGTATAAAAGTCTGTTTGAATTCGAAGTTGAATCAGTTTTGCTAGGTAACTTCATGCTTGAACTTGTTAATGTGGCGGTCAAATGTGCATTGAGTTGTAGATTAGTTGTGAAGTTTTCGTTTTTGAGCTGTATCTATCTTAGCTGTTGCGTAGTTGAATCTTCTAACAGTAAGATATTGCAAATGCAAACCACTCCTCTGAGTCGATTTCTCTTGAAGCAAACTTTACATTCGTGGCTCGAAATGCGAAGATCATAACAGGTGATACCCGTATCTTATCTTACTTATAATCGACTTATCCTAGAAAAGAATTGTAAGAAGATTTGTGGAACACTGTTATGTATCTTGATGGTTAGAAATGTAAAAATGTGCATAGTTAAGATCATAAGATGTACTCATCTAATCTTTGTCAATTGATGTTAGTAAAGTTCTTACTTGTTTCTAAGTGCAATGTATGGTCGTGAGCAGGTGATGGATTGTTGTTTAGTGCTCCTTCATAGATCTCTTGTCACGTTAGCTTCTTCGTGTGATAAAAGTGGGAGCTAATTATTCTTAGCAATGTCTGATTATGATAAATGTGTTGATAGCAGAAGGACGAGAAAGGGGAGAAAGAAAAAAGAAGAAAGAAGAAGACATAAAATTGATGAATTAGGATGGGATTTGTGGTTTTCTGTATGGGATGTTGCTTGTTTTAGGTGCTGCAAAGGAAGTATTAGGGATTTTAAATTCCATGTAGTTTGTTTTGTTGTGTTTATTAGGTACTTCTGGTAATTCTGGTGCAATAATTTATTAATCGGAAGACTATTTTAATTATATTCTGGAAAATTATGTAATCTAAGAAAAAGAATGGCAAATTAAATTCTAGAAAATATTGGATCTAAGAAAAATAAATACAAACTAATTCTAAAATCTAAAGAAAAAGAATTACAAACTAATTTCTATTTTTGGAATTAAAAATAAAAAACAAAAGGAATAACCTCATTCTATTTTTGGATTGTCTTAGGTGGGTCGTCATTTCAATTTTTGGTCAATTTGTACAGGTGGCGCAGCCAAATTCTTAACAAAGTTGTACTCAGAATTCCAGATGTACAAATACCAACATAGTAGTATTTTGACATATTTTAACAATAATTAGAAGTACTCAATAACGAAATGAGTTTTATCAGATGTACTTTTGAATTTGGGAACTTAAAACACATTTCTAGTAGATTCAAATAAAAAATTTATTTAAAATATAATGTTTTAAATTTTTTCATAAACATATGACTATTTAACAAAGTAACCTTCAAAGTATAAGGTAGAAGAAAGAAAAGATAGGAAACTGAAGATAGATTTTAAAAAATGTAATGATATAGGATTGCTACATCGAAATGCACTCAAATATGATAATATTGTTTTAAGATATTTTCCAAAAACTGTTATGTAATTTTACAAGAGTAAATAAATTGTAACTTTAAATAAACATAGTAATACCATATGTACCAGAAGTACCAAACCAGAAACTTTAACAAAATGCATGGGGTAAATAACCAGACATCCACTTTTCCGTTGTACATGTTACACCTGGTTTTTCCACGACATAACATACTAGTATCACAAATCCAATGAAAAGAAGAAACAACATGGAAAAAACGGAACAACATGAGAAAAAGAAAATCAACTGCTCGGCTTTTTGGAACTTCTCCTTTGTCCCTTCTCGCCATCTGATGGGAACCTTGTTGTTTGAGTTCTTCTAGTTTATTGTCAAGATAAGGCGGAATCGCGACCAGCTCTCGGAGCCAAACCATCCAATGAGTCTTATGTAGAACTAGATAAATCATGCTAATGCCATTGGTATGTAACTGATCTTTAAGTATGTTGTAGCTTCATCCACCGTTATTTTTCTGCGTATCGCTTCAACAAACCCCAAGTAGTGACCTCTACGAGAGACATCCTCATCACTAAAGTATGTATCTTCGCTTGAAATCCATCTTAACCTATCCTCGTTCGAACAATATCCCCCATATTCAAAATTTATTATCATGCAACGCTTACTCATTGTCCCTGAAAAACATTTAGAAAGTATCAGTGTCATTTATCGTGCAACGCATAACCAATTGTATCGGTCATGAATCAGAAGTACCAGAATTACCAGTAGCACTAGATCTGAAAGATTAATATTTTTTTATTTCCATGGTCCTAAGCTAATTTCTATGGATTATTCACGATTTTATCTTGATTCAACAACTAATAATCACAAATCAACGTTACTTACCCTAATCACCTAAAAACCTAAATTCATTAACAAAATGCACCTAAAAGCAAGCAATAATGAGAAAAAATGAGGAATCTAAAGGCTACAATAAGGAAAAGTTTCTAAACGAAAATTGTCCGAAAAGCTTTTGCGAAACTTGAAAAATTTTCAAGGATTTTCAAAGGTTGCGTTTAAATAACGAAGAAGAAGAAGTAATTAATGAAACAAGAAGGAGAAGAAGAAGAGGAAGAATATGACGTTAATGGAGTGGAAGTAGATGATAATGATTGTTAGTGATGAGTCCCATAATTTAGTGGGAGTATATAATTTTTTTTCTTTTTTGTTCCAACTAAATGGCGTGGGTGGAGCCAGTATTTTATTAATTATTTTAGTAAATATTTTATTATTTTTTTTTAGTAAGGTTAAAGAAGGAATTACACAATATGGAAGGTATGAGGAATAATGAAGGGTATGTAGAATAAATAGAAATCAAATAAAGGTACATGAGAATAGAGTCCAAGAGACAGCGCCGATCAATTTGTTTTTTAAATTGTGAAGAAAAGAATTAAGGGGTAGAAACGTAATTTCACTAGATAATGACAGTTTTACAAAGCTGAATAATCGAGGGCATATTTGAACGGTCGATTCAGATTTGATGGAGATTTTATAATATTCCCTTTCTTTTTTTTTGGTCAACTGAAAATGTAATATAACAAAACATCACACGTACATAAGTTTTTACAACAGAAACCAAGCAAAACAACATAAGAGTGGAAAACAGAGAAGGAAGTGAAAACAGAGAACAACACAAAACAGAGCAACCACAAACGCAATATATACAAAACAAAGATCACACCCAGCGGAGCAGGAATACATCTCACGCAGCCTTCTCCATAGGCTTCTCCGCTTCAATAATTGGTTCAAGCCATCTGGGAGCATTCAAGGCAACATATGACTGCCATCTAAACTCCTCAATGACACTCCTAGCAATAAGCAAGGCACTCCTATTTGTGATGGTGGTTTCTAAAGCCAATCTCCAATCTCCCACCTCATTCAGAGCTCGTAAAAGTACCTGTCCATGTCCTTTGAATGTAGGCCATGCCAAGGGTCGATCAATCACGCCAATGAAGGCCTTCGATTCACACGCAATTATCACCCTCGATGAATGATGGCTGATCATACATTCAATTGACAAGAGTAAGCCAAGAAACTGAGCTTCTTCAAATGAGTCAATTGAGCTGAAAGCACGCCGACTATGCATTAGAACCACACCTTTGCTATCCCTTAAAATCCAAGCGGCTCCCCCCATTTGTTTCTTTCTAGACCACGATAGACCCACATTACACTTTAACCAATCTTGTGCAGGAGGCTCCCATCTCTCCTTGTCCCTGTGAGAAGGCACCTTAGGAAAAGATACCTGTGCAGAGCCTCGGGTTTGTGCCTGCTCCCAATCTCGCGCATCATTAAAAATCTTCTTCACACATTCATCTACACTGAATAACTTCCTCTCAAAACAGAGAATGTTTCGATTTTTCCACAAGATCCATAAGACCCACGGGAAAAGATGGCGACGTGCCCTGCCCAAACCAGAGGTATTATAAGAGTCGAGAAGGTAGTTGAAATTTGTATAAATCGATGAAGAATGGAATCCTTGATTTGGTAATGGATATCTTGTCATGGACCAAACTTGTCGAGCTAGAGGGCATGTAAATAGAACATGGTTGATTGTTTCCTGCCCCTCTCCGCAAACGTGACAGCGAGCATCCACATTCAAGCCTCTCCCTTGCAGCGAAACAACAACGCTTATAGCTCCATTGATAGCTTTCCATAAGAAGACTTTGATCTTTGAGGCTGTGTTTAATTTCCATATACTGTCCTTCAAAGGATTCAAGGAAGGCCGCTGTTCTGCTTCTTGGATCAGTGATGATTTCGTCAACTGTGTACACAACCAATAACCAGATTTGACTGAATAGCTCCCATGTTTATTGTGAAGCCAAATCCAATAATCATCTACATTCCACACTGGTCTCATTTGAGCAATTCTGTGAACGTCTTGCGGGAAGAACAAATCATTTAACTTCGACATATCCCACGTGTGAGAGGGGGTGAGTAGCTCATGAACCCGTAGATTTAAATTAACACTCCTCTGTTTAACTAGAGGTCTACGCATTACCCCAACAAATATCCACGGATCCAGCCACACTCGTATAGACTTGCCATTGCCAACCATCCGTCGCAGTCCCTGTGATAGCAAATCTCTGCCGAAAAGCATGCTACGCCAAGCAAAAGATGGTCGAGAACTAAGAGCAGCCTCCATGAAAGTTGTTGATCCAAAATATCTACTCTTAAGGACTTTTGAAACCAGACTAGTGGGTTCAGTAAGCACTCGCCACGCTTGCTTTGCCAAGAGAGCTTGGTTAAAGAGCTCGATATCACGAAAACCCAGCCCACCATCCTTCTTGGGAAGACACAATCTGTCCCAACGAATCCAATGTATCTTTCATTTGTCCATAGAAGAATTCCACCAGAAGTTTGAGATGGCACTTGTAAGATTAGCGCAAGTACTTTTAGGCAGCTTGAATACGGACATAGCGTACACCGGCATAGCAAGTAGGACAGATTTTATGAGGACATCCTTACCTCCTTGTGATAGCGATCGAGAATACCAATTACCAAGCCGTGTTTTTAGTTTATCTTGAATGTAGCTTAGCATATCGACCTTAAAACCACTAAAACATTCGGGTAAGTCGAGATAGGATCCAGCCCCACCCTCGTTATAAATGGACAGAGAGTGTTGAATTTGCCTTTTAATCTCAGGTTTCACTTTAGAACCAAAGGTCACTGAAGATTTCGAAGTGTTGAGTACCTGGCCCGTAGCCGCTCCATAGATGTGAAGAATCTCTTTCAACACATCACCTTGCGCCAGAGTTGCCTTACATAGGAACAAACTTTCATCGGCGAACAATAGATGGTGCACCATCGGACCATCCTCTGCGAAACGTATCCCCTGAAGAGAGCCATTGCCTTCGGCCTTGAACAGTAAATGTATCAAACCTTCTGTGCACAATACAAACAAGAGCGGAGACAACGGATCACCTTGTCGGAGACCCCGCGCAGGAGTCACCAAACCATGTTGCTGCCCGTTGACAAGCACCGAATAACGGACTGATCTAACGCAAAAGAGAACCCAATCAATCCATTTACGGTTGAATCCGAGAGCTGCTAAAAGCTTTTCAATATATTCCCATTCGACACGGTCATAGGCTTTGGACATGTCACTTTTAACTGCCATAAATTCCGTAGAGATTTTCGGATGCGTCTTTAAGCTATGAATTAGCTCGTGAGCAACGATAATATTGTCCGATATTAGGCGTTTCTCCACAAAGGCAGATTGAGTCACCGATACAAGAGCGGGCAGCAATGGTTTAAGGCGATGGACCAATATTCAGGAGACGATTTTGTAGATAACAGAGCACAAGCTGATTGGACGAAACTCACTCATTCGGATTGCAGCCTCTATTTTCGGTATCAAACAAATTAGAGTGTTATTCCAATCCGACGGGAATATTCCTTTGGAGAAGAAAGCCAATATTTCCTCTGTTACCTTAGCTCCAATGATGTCCCAATAATGTTGAAAGAACCAGCCACTCATACCATCAAAACCAGGAGCAGAGTCCGGTTTGATCGCGAAGACAGCTCGCTTAACCTCCTCTGTAGTAACGTCACTTGTTAAAAGGCTATTCATAGCTGGAGTAACTTTAGGCTGAAAATCAGCAAACAACTCTGAGAAAAGTGATGGCATCGAGGTACTGAAGAGGTTTTGAAAATATGAGGCAGCTACACTGCCTTTAGCATCCTCTGCTACATGAGTCTTACCATCATCATCCAACAGTTTCGGGACCCATTTACGAGCTCTGTTGTTTTTCACCGACCTGTGGAAAAACTTCGTGTTGCGATCACCCTCGGCTAACCATTTCTCTCGGCTTCTCTGCCTCCAATATTGTTCCTCTTCTTGATACGCGATCACTAAATCATTCTTCAGCAATGCAATTTGACCAAAATCAGGAAAAGGCAAAGAGGATTCCACATCAAGAGCTAGGTTGAGCTGTTGTATACGGTCATAAGAATTAACATTATGGCCTTTCTTCCACTTGCTTAGACCTTTGCAACAAGCTTTTATTCTATCCAAAACAGACTTTGATGCGATGACTGTGTCATTGGCCCAAGCCTTTGCAATAACCTCTTTAACTCCATCCTTACCAATCCAGCGAGAGTCAAACCTGAAAAGGCCACGATACACTTGGGTCTCCTCTCGTAATTTCAACAAAACCACGCGATGATCGGATCCCGTTCTCTCCAAGAAAGTTTGATGGGAAGCTGGAAATTCCTGGAACCAGTTTTTGTTCCCAAATGCTCTGTCCAAACAGCTTTGAATCCACAGATTGTGTCTCCGACCCGCCCACGTAAACCTGTTACCCACCCCCGGCATTTCATTCAACTCACAAGCTTGTAGCATGTCTAAGAAGGGCAAAAAGGATGCATCACTTCTCTTAGGCCCACCTAACTTCTCTCCGTTATGCATAATTTCATTGAAGTCCCCAACAATACACCACTTTGCTTTGCGATGAATACCAATACGTGTTACCCGTTCCCAAACTATGTGACGTAGCTTCGGATTGGGATCACCATAGATGCAAGAGAGGAAAAAACCAAAAGAACTAAACTGTACATTGATATCCAATAGATTCTTATTTAAAAAAAGAAAATCTAACTGAACATTGTGCTTCCATAGAACAGCCAATCCACCACTCAATCCAATCGGCTCCACTGTAAACACTTGATCAAAACCCAACTAAACTTGTAAGTCAACGAACACATCACGATTGTTTTTCGTTTCCATTAAGAACAAGATCTCCGGAGAATAGGTTGTACTCAATTCCCGAAGACGCGGAACTGTCAGTTCCGGACCTAGGCCCTGACAGTTCCAGCTCATAATTCTCATTTTTGCGTCGGCCGTTCCCCATTCGGAACAGCCCCACTGGTTTCAATTTTCGCCAACTTGGAGGGTGTAACAGGATTTTCTGAAGCTTTTCTTTTGTAAGTAATCGGAAGCATCTGTTTGCTATGCGGATTTGTAGCTTTAACCATTGCGGCCAACCGTCTTCCTTTTGATGGTCTCTTCCGCCCTTTTTTTGAAAGAGAAGATGTCCCGGAAGAGCTAACCTCCGAAAGGCCAACTCTATAAACCGTTGGAGCATCTCTTTGATCAGCAAGAGCATTAGATGATGCTATCTCTGTCAAATTATCCCCTCGATTCCCATGACCAGCACTAGCCTTATAACCAGAGTTGAAAGCAGAGGCCATTAACTTATCACCATGAGGACTTTCGCTACGCATCTGATCAGCTCTCTCAAAGTCAAAGACGATCCCTTTTCCTTTATCCACATCATAATGAAAAACAGGAAGTTGTTCCAAACGCAGTAAAGTACGCTGAGCAACGGGATCGCGTTCTACTTCCGCCACTGTTCTCTGTATTCTCAGAATTCTCGCGTTGCGTTCTGCTGTATCATCAACCATCAGATACTATCTCATTTCGTCAAGGACTTCAGGAGCAATCTTTCGCCTACCTGTGGCAGGGTCTGTACCCACCTGAGATTCTGATAAAACACCCTGAAGAGGATCATTATCTTTTAGAACTTGCTCTGTTTTGTCTTGCACCTTTGAGACCAGGGGAACCGTTGCATTCTACCTGAAGAACCAAAGGGCAATTAGCCTTATCATGCGTAAGGCGTTGACATATGTAGCACCGTTTCTGTACCCTCTCGGAATCAAACAGCAATTTCACTGATTCACCATGAGGAAAATCAACTACTTTTGATCGTCGTACTGGTTTTGAGATGTCGAAAAGAACCTTCACTCTCACATAATCTTTTCATTGGGCACTATCAGGATCGAACGCCACCTCTTTAACATGACCAACAAGCTCTCCCAAGGCCATTAGAGATTCTTTAGTGAAGTAATTAACTGGTATGTTGCGAATCTGCACCCACACCGGTAATAGTTGCAAGTAATCCGGCGGCTCAACCTCATACCAACGATCCAACACCAATGACCACTCATTAAAAGTCCATGCTCCTTTTTTTAGAACCTCCTCCATATCCTCCTTGTACTTGAAAAAGAATTGGAAACGGTCTTTACTCAGAGCTCTACCATGAACACACGATCATAGACACGGAACTTGCGAGGCATATCCATGATTAAATCTTCCATTGGTTGATAAGGGGGGGGGGTTAAGCGTTCGACCGATAATGCTCAAAACATTCCTCTCCTTAGAGTAGAATTCAGGAAGATCCGGCAAAGCAAAAGGAGTTTCTTCTTCCTCAAGGGACATCGCCTTGAGCGCCTTCTCCACCTCTGGATCCATACCAGCCATATGGACAAGAGAAAGAAAGAAAAGACACGGGCAGAGAAAAGTTGAAGGGAAGGGCCGAGATCGGACAAGCAATGCACCAGAGACTTGAAGGTAACTGTCACGTTCTTCAAATAACTGTCAAGATTTTCAAAAAAACTGGGAACACACACTTGAAAACCAAAACAAACCGCCAATATTTAAGACGATCTTCAAACCAAACCTCTGTTTATTACTCAAAAGCTCTATCAAACCTAAGAAGCAAACCTTCTAGATGAGATAGAGAGTCTTAAGCCCACCAAAGGGGATCAAAAAGAATGATTTAATATTCCCTTTCTACAAATTGTATTATTTTTTTTGGTTTTAAAATTGTATTATTTTTCCTACTAATTAATCACGTAAACGAAGATAAACATCATAGGCTAGTATATTTTTATTCAAATTATCGAGTAAATAATCAATGCAGTATAACATTTCATTCGTTTCACAATAATAATTTTTTTAAAAAATAATGTTTCAAAAATACTTTCACAAAAAGTGTCATTCTAACATTTTTCATAAATATTAAAATCTACTTAAAACGTTTTTGATGCTTTTCATTAATACTTTAAAAAAAAATCTCTCTCCAATTAGGACATTAAAACAATGAGGTTAAAATTTGAATTTTATTTATAAATTTGCATCGAAAATGCAAAACGACACTTTTTGTGAAACAAAACTTCAAAACGACATTTTTATGAAACGGGTGGAGTATAAACTTTCAAGGATCGTATGCACTTTTAAATAGTTAATGATAATAAATTCTTGAATTTCAAGAAGTTTTGAATAAAAGTATAGATTTAAAGCGGTAGAAAATGTGTATTTATTGTTACACATTATATATTTTTCATATGTGATGAAAAATCTAAAAAGTTCATTATTAAAGAAGGGAGGGAGTTCAACTTAAGATTTTCCCCTTTGGTACAGTGAAACCCTTGCGACTTGATAAGAGTTTCGTGATCTCTCGGAGTTTTTTTGCTCCGGCAGCCTGCTCGGTGCCGTGAGAATAGTATTAGTTGAGTCTTCTCGGTATATAGCCGGCGAGCTTCAGTTTGAAGCTGCTTTGGCTCTTGGATAAGCTACAATCCGTAAGAATCTCATGGAGGGTTGAGTGCTAGTGTTCTGTGAGTCAGATCCGGAGTTGTGGCGTGGAGGAAGCTCCGGTCCGGGGGTCTGTGCTTTCGACAGTCTCTTATTTTATTTTCTACCCAAGGTTTCTTCCGGTCTCGTCACATGCTCAGTGTCTCTCGATTCAGGTCCTCTTCGATCGTGCCTTTGTTGTCTTTTTCTGATGAATATGTTGTTGAACAAACTTAGAACCTTAGTTTTTCCTTGGAGTTTGGCTTCAATGGAGATTAGGTTAAGGTCATTAGAGTTATGGTTGGTTGTGATTCTCTTTCTTTTCTCTGTTTGTGAAGTTGTGATCTCGGTATGGCTATAGTTCAGTAGCTGGTCGAGGGTTAAGTGGGTAGTGCGAGAAGTGTGCTCGACCTACTAGCTAGGAACTTCGGTTTCTCCTGTTTCTCAGTAAGCTCGTGTGTAGAGTTCTTGCTGATGGTCGGTGTCAGATTAAATTGGTATAATTAGTAGTGCTTTCTTTTACCGTTTGAGTTTCCTATCTCAATAATTTCAGCTTATCTTACTCATCTCCACTACTCCTCCAATTGATCTCGCTTGCCTCTTAATTCAGTTTTATTCTAATAGTTCTTGGTTTGTCATTTAATAGATTCATTTTCCTTTGTATTATCTTGTAAATGTAATACCTTTGTTGTTTGACTCTGAAGGTTTTAACACTAGACTCTCTGGCTTTTGGCTCCGGAAAGACATAACCCTTTGCTGGCTTTGATATGTATCCTTGGTTTCGTTTGGTTTGAAAAAAGAAGGGAGGGAGTAATAATCAATGGTGCAATGTTGTTTTACTCAACTTAAAGTATATATATTAATATTTATAGGAAGTGTTTTTGGTTTACAAAAAAAAATTAATCCATGGGTATACTTATTGTAGATGATATCAAAAGTCGGCTCTTTCGATAATGGAAAATTTTCTTCTCTCAAAATTTCTTGGTTTAAAATGGAGAAGTTATTATCTTCAATATAGTGTTTGATTTCGATTTTAGATTATTATTAGACAATGTAATTAGATAAAAGAGGATCTTAATATGTTTTAACGTAATTTTTAATCAAAACTACCAGTCATGGAGGTCACGATTTCATGTAATTTTGTTATATTATTATGTTTTAAGGACAAAGAAGTGCTTTTTTTAAATAAAATTACATCTTCTATAATATAAGGAACAAAAGAAAGCTTTTCCGGATTGACACATAACAATATAAAACCTATGACTAGACTTGGCTATATTTTTCGAATTCGAACTAAGTAGTCGGTTCAAATCGGGTTCAGTTCTGTAAATATACCTGAATGGGGCTCAACATGCGAGTAGCTCATATATTGATTCATATGGATAAAACATGATATCCGAATTACCCGAGTATATATAAATATTGACACGAAAAAGCTATTATATTGCTCAAGCTTGATATGTATATATACACACACACGTGTGTGTGAGATCCGACATATCCCCCATGTATTACACATTAAATGTATGCTTTGTATTTCTCTGTTTCTCGAAATCGCAAACCTATATTACCCAAAATCACAAACTAGAATCCATTAATCTCATCATGAACCATTTACTTTCTCCATCTCCACCATCATTTGTACGGTTTGCTTCTTGTTTCTTCCTTTAATGTTTTTTTTTTCATTTTTCTTTTCGAGTTAGGATTTTGAATGTTTTGATTCCTGTGTGTAATGTTTTGACTTTAGATGTAGGAAGTTGTTTTTCTTTATTTAATTTTTTGTTTAAGTGTTTTCGAATTAGGGATTTAAATTAATCTAGGGTCTTGATTTGATTTAGGGTATCCAATCGATTTAGAGTTTTGTTTTGATTTGAGTTTTCGATTGATACTATGATTAAAATTTGATTTTAGGGTTCAATTTAGTCTAGAGTGTCGATTTGATTTGGGGTTTGATTATATTTTGGGGTTCGATTTGATCTAGAGTTTCAATTTGATTTAGGGTTTGACTTGACTAGTGTTTCAATTTGATTTGGAGTTTGAAATCAATTGAGGCTTTTGATTTGATTTTGTTTATGGATTTCAATTAAGGGTTATTCTGTTTAAGCACTATTTGGGGATGTAAATCTTCTGGTTTCATTCTATATGTTTATTTTGTTTTGTTTTTTTGCTTACTTGCTTCTCTAATCTTATTTATTAGGTTTTGTAGATGGATTCATCAGCATCTACAACTCAGTATCAATTGAACAAAGGCAAAGGTGTAGTAGATGGTCCAGAAGAGTTTGTATCTTCTCAAAGTAGAGGCAAATGTAGAAAATCACCTATTGCAAGTGGAGCTACTTCACAGAGCCATCCACAAAGAAGACATTGCCAACAAGGTCTCCTGTTTTATATCATTTCACAAAACAAAAAACTAATTGTGACAAATCTATTTGCTATTACTACGAGAAGGACTTCTCATGCGCAACCAAGTTAGAAATTTACAATCTACAGAAACATCTTAGAGCATGTAAAACATACCAAACATGGTTAGATGGTCAAGCTCAGGTTCAACTTATCATATCTAAATAACGTTTAAAGGTTGCAAATATATTTGAAGCCAATTTCGGAAAAGCATCTAATGAAATGCTTGTGTTAGCAGAGTTACCCTAAGCTTTCATTGAGTTCATAGCACGAAAAAACTTTTGCAATAAGGTTATGATCTTATATTCTTCCTTATTATTCTTGTCTTAAACTTTATGTTTACTTATTATGGGTTTGTTTAATTTTTCGTTTACATATGTTTATCTATGTCTATACATGTAGACAAACATGTACAAGTCTCACTCAAGGAGGACATCAACGAGAGAGTGTACAAATGTATGTGAAGTAGAAGACAACATTGAAAGAATGGGTTTTTGCTAACAAACAAATGGTTTCACTCACCATTGATATTTGGATTGCTCAACTAACAAGTAATGCATATTGTTTTTTATTTATTTGGTGCATATGATAATCTATAAAATGCAAATGATATAGACTCTTAAATGTTTCATGTATATTTGAAGGTGCAAGCTACATGGTTATCATTGCACACTATGTGGATTTTTATTGGTGGCTCAAGAAGGTGATATTAGGGTTCAAGTTCATAACTGATCACAAATGTCAGACCATCTCTAACATTTCAAAATCATTTCTCATTAGTATATAGTGATTCTTTGGTCGTAGGAAGGAAGTTTATGCACATGAGAAGCTTTGTTCATATTTTTAATTTGATTGCGAACGATGGTTACATGAACATGATAGTAATGTAGCTGCTATTCTAATGTTGTAACATACATTAGGTCTTCTGGCAATATATTGAGATCATTTGAGTTGAAGGTAGATTCTAATAAGATGTTCAGTGGTAGTTTACCTTTAGATATCAATGCTTGGTGGAACTCAACTTACTTAATGTTACAAGGGCTCTTACGTTTAAGTTAGCATTTGATAGAATGAAGGCATAAAATAAACCATATAATGAGTACTTCTCAGAGGTTTAGAATGGGAAAAAGAGGGTAGGATCTCATGACATTGTTGATTGGAATGCAGTAGAAAGATTATCTAAGTTTTTGATAACCTTTTATAACTCAACATTGGTTGTCTCTGCTTCTACTTCTCTTAAATCACACAAGTGTCATGGGAAGATAGTGACTATAACAACGAATCTTAGGTCCTTTAGTATGAGTTATGATTCTGAATTAAACAAGAAAGCTAAAGAGGTGTTGGTTAAGTTTGAGAAGTACTGGCAGGGGTTGAAGAACATCAACAAGATGTTGATAGTAGCCATTATCTTCGATCCAAGGAAGAAGATGCAGTTTGCCAATATGTGCTTTGAGGAGTTGTATGAGAAAGACAATGCAGAGGCTAAGGAATTGTACTCAGTGATTTCTATTCTATAAAATATTTTTAAGAAGTATAATGGAAGACATATGAAGAGTCAAACTGTGCAAGCATCACAATCTCAATCTATTCAATTATCTCAGTCCACTTAAGAGCAGTTTATGGAAAGAATGGAGCTGACAGATGAGAAAGCAAATTACCAGAGGACTGATCATTTGTACCATCACATGCTGAATGAGATTGGAGTTCAAGAAACCATAGATGAGCTGGAGACATATCTCAAGGAAGGTGTAGAGAACCCTCATATTATGTCTGGAATTGAGTTTGATGTTCTCTTCTGGTGGAGAGTCAACACTGGAAAGTTTTCTGTATTTTCAGAGATTGCAAGAGATGTCTTTCCTATGCAAGTTTCCTCAGTTTCATCTGAAATTGCTTTTAGCACCAGTGACAGGATAATTGACCAGTATTGGAGTCACTATATGGTTGAAGTTTTAATATTTACCGAGCAATATATGCAACAAGACATTAGATTTGAATAAAAGATCCTTACAAATCTACAAATCCTCTAACAAGTTGAGTTTGATGATAATCTTGAAAAAGGTACATTCTCAACTTTTAGTTTTGAAGTCTTTTGATTTTTTTTTTGTTCTGTAACTTTGTAATTTTAACAATTTATGACTTTGGATTTTGCAGAGTTTGAAACTTAAATGATAAAAGGGGCTTAGTTCAGTTTGATTTCATTAGTCTCAGATATAATGTAATCATTTGGTTTGGACTTCATGTTGCTTCACATTACTTTGTTTTAGCATTTTGGTGTCTTACTTAGCTTTATTAATATCTTTATTTATGATTCAATGTCATAGGTTGGAAGTTGCTAATTAGGAATTTGGAAGTGTCTCTCCCATCTCTCTTGACTCTTTGCCTTTGTCTTTGTTTTGAAGTTTGATCTTGTATGACTTAAATGAATGTTTCTTAACTTTCTTTCTTACTGTATGAGACTCTAATTTGTAATTTTTTTAGTTTTTTGTATTGATTACTTTGGTCATATCGATTACATGTTGAGTACTTTAGTTTGAAATTACCCAATAAATTCGAAATACCTAATATAAACCGAAATAATCCAATCTCGAATACCTGATTTGATTTACCCGAACGGGGCTAGTACTGAACTGATATGACCCCAAAATTTACAAATACACAAATGGGACTTAGAGTCTTGGCCTTGAGAACCCGAAAACCTAAAAGACCCGATCCGACCCGAATGGGACTTAGAGTCTTGCCCAGCTCTACCAATGATAATTTTTCAAGAATCTATGCTACCTAAGTAATAAAAAGAAGCTAATTCTAGATTTCTAGAATGTTCACATCAACTTTCTTTGCTAAATCTATGAGCTGCCATATCAGCATCCTACAAAGTTCCTAAATCGCTTCCATGGTTGCGTTTTAGAAATATTTTCTTCTCCCCCTTTCCATTGCTTTATGAATCTCTTTAATACAAACAAATCTTTGAAGTTAGATCGATATGCGATCTTGCGGATCAGGTTAGTGAGAAGTTACGAGAATACGATGTCACTCAATTTATGTGAAATGTACTCTCTTCCGTATTGACGCAATTGTCAAGAGAGGAAATTTCATCGAAAGCATGAAATCCACTTTCAAATATGGGGATTACGAACCCGCAATGTTCTCAATAAAAGGATTTCGGTTCCGACCGTAATGAGAATTTTTTGGCTTTGAAGAAGCAACTTGAAGGTATTGTGAAAAAGAAGCTATTCGTGGCGACAGACTATAGGGATCATCCAAAAATGGAGGGGAACATCGACATCTCTACGTTGGTTATCTGGAAAAGGTTATTGCGATGAGAGAGGTCATGGAGCAACGATTCTGACAGGTAAATTTCGTTGGGTGGTTAAAATTATTGTTTAAAGACATAGTTTTGGTTATTTAAGAAAATGGCAAGGTCTTGAGGGGTCTTTGCGGAGAAGACGATTTTGTTTATGCCATATGTGAATTGCGAGAAGCTTAAGGCTCTATAGTTATGTTGATCTTGAAGAAGTATATGGAGTTCAGTAAGTTAGCGAGATTGACATCTAATATTAACAAATTCTCTCAATTTGAATATGCTCGTTGGTGGCGGATATGAAGGACCAAACCTGAGAGAAGTTGAACTAATCTTCTTTGAATCTCTTTGTATCTACCGTGGTTTATCTTAATTTGACTAACAATTCTTTGATTAGACAGTCTAGTAAGTGTGAATATGTTAGCTTCTTGATTGCACCCACTGGTTAATGATGTAGGTTAAAAATTCAAAAATTTCTTTTGGAGTCGAAGTTTATGACAAGTAAATTATATGGTCATGTGCCTACTAATAGAATGATACAACATAATAATTTAGCGAGATTCTCAGTATTTAGTTTTTTAAAAAATTGAAAGCTTTAATGATTGTGGTTACAGAGTGACTGTACTAACAAGAAAGACACAATTGCCTTTAATACACGAAAAGATACTATTATACCATGAAACATGATAATACAATGAATAAAAAATGGGCAGCTGATGTTCTTTTTTCGCCTGCAATTTTGTTTCATTAGTTTGGCCAAATGGGAAATTACAAAAAGATTAGCAGCTTTACAGAAGAAGAAAATAGCCTAGATGATTACCATATTGATAACACTTATCTTCTTTGTGAAGCTAAAATATCCACCAACCACATATAATGTTCCATCTGCTTCACTTTGCCACGTGTTTCCTCTGCACATATCTACCTGGATGACGAATGACAGAGATGTAATTCTCTCTCGTCGTGCCGTGGCTTCTTCTTCTTCCATCTGCAACCTTTAAAGCTCCCTATGTAATTGTCTTCATTAAAGCATAAGTGCAAGGGCCACTGCTTCCTTCACCTATTCAACCACTGCGTGCTAGCTTTCCATTTGCTAGGAGTCACTCTTCAAGAGAATTATTGCCTCAAATCCGGTTAATTTACATCAGATTTAAATTTTCTCTAGGACTAAAAGATAGAAGGCATAAAGGAAAGCATATTGGATAAGAGAAACTTGAGGTGCTAAACAAAGAGAAAACTAGTAATTAAGAACAAGGTATAAAGGAAAGCATATTGATGATCTCCTAAACAAACTGTAGATTCGGAGAGTTTCATTTGCTCCAGTAACCAAAGGCAGCCGGAACCAAGCCTAACAACCAATAACAAAAGCCAGATAACACCGGGAAATTCAACCGATTAAACGGAAGAGGAAACCAAACTTCGTCGAACTTTATTAGGAAACCGAACAAAAGAAAACCCATACAACATCGAACAAACAAAACCAGATTAAAGACTGGGCACATGTCTGATTCGTCGGAGTTTAATTCATACTTTGCCTTTGTCGAAGAGGAAGTATTTCACAAATTATTTGGGTCGTTTGCAAGGTTAGTCTCACATTATTCCTTCAAAGACTCCGCATACTGATATTTATTGTCAGATAGAAGAACTGATATTTTCATTCCATATTCAGGACACAAATCATGGAACAATGACTTCTTCAAACTGCATGTGATTCTTTCATATTTTTATAAGGCATGATTTAAATCGATTAATTATGCAGTGGTCTAATGAATTTTATTCAGCCACTGCATAAATGATCCCAAGAAACATTAAGTTCCAAGTAATAAAATGATTCCATCGTTGGAGAAGAAAAAGATTATACCCTTAATAGATCTAACAAGAAAAATGCTTTTCAACATCTGACTGGTAATGATGATGTAGGAAACAAATGCTAAATTGTTAATTGCCTTCCTGGTTGTACGTAGTATATGCCAGATCAAAGTGAATAATAAAAAAAACTCATACAGTCTCAGTTCGTTTTCAAGAAGCTATTAAAATAACTCCCACTTAAGTGATGAATTGTTGGTTTACTGTTTTTGATAACTATTTTCTTGCGCCCTTTCTACCCACTGCCTCAACAACCATGGAATATCATGTTTACTATACAAAAGTCTTTGAAGGAGCTTTATTTTGATTCATAAGTTTGCTTAACAGATTTTCATATTCGAACGAGAGAATGGTGGTGTACATTATCCATCACCAAAAAACCAAGAAGGAGGGAGGATTACTTCACTTGCACTGGATATCATCCAGTAAGCTCTTCGGGGGAGGCAAACATGGGAACTTCCAAAAATAACATATCTTACAAACCTCAAGCAAATATCATTATAACTTGAACTTTTAAGTTTATTTAATGTCTTACTTCAGTTGAGACCATTTAAGTTTTCAAATTTTTATCAACATAGAATGTAAGTGGCCATTTTTGTTAAACAAATGCTAGTCTTTTCAGGATAGTGTAATGAATATATACAGAGAAGCTATCACATGGTTCAAGCTATCTTCTATCGAGGCTTAAAAGATACTAATTTAATTTTTTTATCTTTCATATTTTTAGGCCATGATGAAAGTAACGGTGTGATCAACTTCCAATGTTTGAGTTAATCATACATTTTAAAGTCTAAGACAATGTATAAGTTTAGAGTTAGATTTTTCCTAATTCCTCTAGATTGTTTAGTTGTCTTTCCCATATCCAGAGTTTTTGGATTAACAACTACTTCTTCCTCTAACTAATCGTGCTGATTTCTTCGTCTTCTCCTTCCTTTGATATGTAGTGAATGCTACAAGAAAATGTTCCTCTTTAGAGTTTTACATGCTTTTATTTGGTTTTGTCATGTATATTTGGTTTTTGTTGTCTCTTCCTTGAGTAATCAAAATTCTGACCGCTACAACATGAGCAATCAGAATTGTTTATAGAAGCGATGATGATAAAGTTGTAAGAATCAATTACGTTAGTTATTATTTGTGATTTATATACCACTATTCCTATACATGAACTCAATTGATTTTTCGACGACATGTTTTAGTTAAAGCTAACCTTTGACGTAAGACATATCCTTCACATCAGATATATTTTCTGAACAAATTCTTTACAAGACATAAACGTTAATTGGTTTCATAGCTTTGGAATTCTTTTTCCGACACATTCAATAAATAACTAAAAGTGTAAAAATAGAAACAAGACATAGCAAAGGATCCTTTTGGAATTTGTAAGTTAGACCTATTTTAAATTACACTAGGATATGAGATCTCTATTTGTTACTTTTACATGTAGAAAAACTTGAAAGGCGTTACTACATATTTACCAAGTTTGCATTAGGGTTATAGAAATACTACCATTTCATTTTATTTTTATTTATAATTAATCGTGCACAATCTACTAGAAAGACTTGAGACTTGGGTGATACATGTATCTATCTTACTAAAGGAAAATTATCATTTTCAAAATAACATTTATATCATGTGTTATTTACATTTTGTGTCATTGGAATTTATGATTTCATTAAGGATAAAAATGTCAATTCTATACTATTAAATGGGAAGTCAGTTTAGCGATAAAAACTTATTTGTTTTAATTCCATTGGTTCAAAATGATGACATGAATGAAGTTAAAATGCGACATGNTGACATGGAATTGTTGAGATTAATTTGATTAAAAACAAAATCTTTATTTAAAACTATACACATATCTTCATTTAAAATATTAAACTATAATATAGATATTAATATTATCTTTAAAAATATTTTCTAATACTAATATAATATAATTTATACCTAATCTAATAGATTTTTCTAAATATATTAAAATATATTCTAATTTAATCAAATAAATATATTTTACCTTGAAATATAGACATAAAATTCATGCATCAACATAGAATATGATTACTATATAGTTAAAATTAGAAATTTTAGTAAAAATCATTTTCATATAAACTAAAAAAACTAATTTTTGTAAAATTTATAAGCAGTCAACATTATCCCAAATATGCAACAAAAATCTTTATCAACAAACATTTATAAATAATATCATTTTATTAAGTTTTTAACTATTGAAAATAAATATTTTCGAAAACAATAATTGATGATAAAACATTAGTGGGTCATTTTTAACCAAAAAATATTGATATTCCGCTTAGTTATGATCATCATTTTTTATTTGTCGATCGAATTATATGAACAACAATCTAGAGTAATAAATGTTAAACTAATATCATTTTAATGATTTTTTTTAAATCAATTATAAGGTTAGAAAACAATGCTATCTTTTTAAAATATATATAGCTGATTTTGATAAAAATAAAATAATATCTAAAATGAAAATATGTTAATTAAGAAATATTTTTAATTCATCCATGTCCCATTATATCTAACACAAAAAATAGTATTTTAGTTTTATTACTTAAACTTTTAGATTTAAAACATATACATAAATAATTCACGATTATTAACATAAATTGCAATTATTATAAATTACATATAAAATCCTTAAAATAAGTTATGAGATTAGAAAAGGTTATATCTAGCTAATTCTGTTAAAAAATAAAATTTAAAAAAAGATAAGAAAATGTTAAGTAAGAATTATTTCAAAATTTATAAATTTTTAATTAAATATAATGTAAAAATATAAAAGATGATTTTATATTATTTATGCATATTGCATATATTTTATCCACACATGGTGCGGGTAGTTATCTAGTTGATTATAATTAGCTAATTAAAAGTTAACAAATCATAATATCTTTTCATATCTTTTATTTGGATTTTTTGTCAACATTTATTTGGATTATAACTATATATTTTATTTTTAATTGCAACAAAATCTCATAAAATATTTTCATTTCACATTTTAAACATTTAAATATGTAAAAATTGTTAAAATATAATTATAACTAATAATTTTTAAATTTATAGTGAAAATAAGAATTTTTTTTTTTGGTCAAAAAAAAAAAGAAAAATTATCATCATATATTGCATAATTAAATTATCAAAATAAAAGAGAAATATAATTAAATATGTTAATACATTAATTATTTTATAGATTATGTGTATAAAATAACACAATTTTTTTTTGTCAAAAACTAACATAAACTTATGTTTTAAAATAAATTTATTTTAATAATTAAATATTATAAGAAAAATATTTAAATTTGTATTAATAAATTTTAGTTTAATAATATAAAAGTGAAAATAGTATATTCTAAATTATGAAACATGTAGATTTAAAAAATAGATTCATATACAGAATCAATAGTCTATTTGAACAAATTTATCAAATGATAAATGACTAGTCTAATATATCAATTTGATTATTTAAGTATTCAAAACCGATAGGAACACCCGACATAACTTACAATTAATTAAAAAAACATAATCATTCGTAAAATGAATATAAAAAAATAAAACAACCCCGCGCGAATCTAGTTTTTCTTTTAAAGTTTGAGGATTGATGTTGATTCAACCAAGTGAAATTCATACCCTTTAGCCATGGCAGGGACATCTAAATTCGATGGCATTATTTTGGCTAGATTGGACATGTGTTTAGTTTCTAAATTTGAAACTTTCGCTTGTTTGTAATATCTTAAAAAGAATTTCCGCATGATAAGAATAAGAAGAAACTTCAAAAATAGCTTTGATTACTACTGTTGGATTCGGAATCCACACAGAATACATGGTATACGATTTGTGATGATGTATGTGAAAAAGACTGTATCTTATTGATTTTAATCAGAATGTTTGAAACGATTACAAGCTAAGTATTCTCAAGAAAAAATCCGATCTCTTTTCCCAAGCTCCCCCTTCTCCTCTTATACTCCTTCCACCTCGTAACTCCTCCATTATTGCGCGTTAATTCTCCCTATTAATGCTTGATTCTTCGGTTTTTATTCTCCCATAGCTTGAGTCAATCGGGTCTCTTCTTCTTTTTGCGATCTGGGCCGAGTTCCCCTTAATGGGCCTCAATGGCCCATTGGCATTTTGGTTCCTTAACTGAATCTCGGGTCGGTTTACTCCAAACCGGGTATGGGGGTACCACCTCCACCAATAGCCCCCCCAGAGCTTGGCTTATGGAAGCTCGACATGAGATTCTGGAATTAGGATCTCTTGATTAGCTCTTCTTAAGGCAAGAATATCTTCGAATGGGCTTGATTTGGAGTTAACCGACCCGAGTTTCCTTATGCGAACCGGGAGATTTGAAAATTGACTTGAGGATCTTTGTTTAGCGGTTTTTTAGAAAGATTCGATTTGTTGGTGGGTCCTACGCGCGTCTAATCCGCCGCCCACGTCATCACGCCTATGAGACGTGTCATTGAAAAGGTGGGACCTTCTGACTTCCTTCCTCATTGCGATTCAACTTCCTCCTTGAAGAAAAAGAAAAAGGTTTGTTCCGTTTCCTTCATTCTCCTTATTTGCTTGTGTTATTTTGTGATTTTTGTTCCTTCCATTGCGATCCGCCTTCTGCAACCCTCGTTCGCATGTGCCTCTTCTACTTCCAGAGAGTTCCCATGGATTTTTACGCACCTCTCGTTCGCAAGAAACCCTCGAAACCTCCTTCTGCTTCCACACCTGCCTCCTCTTCTTGCCAAGACCCTCCGCCTTCGTCGGCGACGGTCAGGGATACGCCGAGGCCCTCTGCTGAAAGACCCTTTTCTCTGTCTTCCCCGGTTGACCTCCCGGTCCATCGCCCCGATTCTGGGGAGACGGAAGAATTTTCCCCTTTCTCACTTATCGTGAGAGAATGGGAGGGCGAATCTGAGACGGCTGGTCCCGCTCGTGCGGCTCCGGCGATTATTTCGGCGGTTCCTTTAACTGTTGCCCCTGCCGCCGCTTTTTTCAACGCCTTGCTGACTACCAGCACGCCTAAATCACTTAACTCTTTGAGAGAGAAGTGTAAGATTCCGGACTCAGTGTTCATCCAGCTTCCTCCTCCTTCAGAGAGGCCTTGGACCCCTCCTGAGGGCTTCTTCTGCCTGTATGAGTCCTATTTCCTCAAAAGCCATCTCTTCTTCCCCCTGCCGGAGCTCTTCGTAATGTAATGCCGACGTCGGACCGTTGCCTTCTCCCAGCTAACGGCGGGGTCTGTTAGGAAAATTCTGGGCTTGATGGTTATCGCCGCAGAGAGAGATGTGGAATTAGGAGTTCAACTTCTGGAGCTCCTTACCAACTTCAAGGCCTCTGCTAAGGTGATGCAATACAGGATGCTCAAGAGACTGAGACTGAGCTGGAGCTAAGTGATAGTGAAGATGAAGAGGACTTGGAATTGGCGACAGAAGATGAAGAATCAGATCCATTTATCTTCAATAATGGACCTGTTACTAGATCACAGACAAGGAGGCTTCAGAACCGGATTGCTAACTTGGTTTACTCAAAACCAAGCCTGATTGAAGATCAAGAAGCTCCACCAGAGTTAACCAAGATCTTAAATCATTCCATCTTTGGTCTGGTTTAATTTAAGTTGGCTTCTTTTTAGACTTGGTTTAATTTAATTATTTTGGTATGATTTTAATCCCAATTTGGGATAGGGTCTGCGAAAATTCCTTCCTCCCAA
>OVAN01002773.1:4383-31796 GCA_900406275.1 Anastatica hierochuntica
TCTATGAGGTAGTATCATCATTTTTCCCTATGCAAAATGCAATCCTATATGTTCCTACAAAATAAGTATTCACAAATGTATGTAATCTATATGCAAAGCTTTAAAAATCTTTTTTGAATTTTTTGAAAATTTTTCGATTTTTTGGTTTTTTTATAAGTCATAACTATCTACAATGCAAGACTCAATATGCATGAAAAGAAAACAACAAAACTCAAAATAGCATTAGTACTAAGCCCCTCCCCCGGACTTAAACTTCACCGTCTCGGTGAATTTTAAACCGTGAGAGTGACTCATTAAAAACGTATAAGAAAACCGAAAATATGCAATAGTATATACAAGGGATTGTAGGTGTACCTTGTGACAACTCATATATATGAGTGTCTTGTTGAATCGATGGATGGCTCGGGGTCTTTGTTATGAGCCTCTTGGTGGTATCATTCTGTGCTCTTGTGGTTCTCTTGTTCCGACCATGTTGTTGCACAGTTGTTTAAAGGAAACAAAAGGTAATAAAGCTTTAAAATTTATTTGCTCGTTTCCTAACAATCACACAATCCACGAGTGCACGGATATGCTATTGTAGTACTTTGGGGTTGAACCACAAGGAGCAAACCTTAGCTAGATAAGTTCAAACTTTAAGAATACACAAGCGTTCTTAAGCTAAGCGAATATGAAAAGGGGGTTTTAGTTTTTGTGATTTAAGGAAATCAAATCAAGGAAACATAAGTAGACAAGGAAAGTAAAGCATAAAAGTAAAGCTATAAAGTAGAAACTTAAATAAATAAGCAAGCAAAGGCAATAAGATAAAGATGGATCTTGGGATGATGGTTATAGGTTCAGGTTCAATCTAGAGGTGTGATGGACTTTCGTAAGGCTTTATTGGAGGATCAAAGTTATTCCTAGACCAAGGATCCCTATATAATCGATCAACCCACTCTCGTGACGGAGATCTATTCACTTATACACATTACAAGGCTCAACTCTCGTTTGTTGCCTATCTAAACATGTATGTGATAGTAAACNTTAACACCTTTGTGTCACTTTGGGAAAACTACTCTCATAGCTCAAGGTGAAAACATAAATCTAGTTCTCTCATGCATTTCATCGAACACTTTCTAGGAGTCAATGAGCAAGCAAATGGTTTTGAAGAACTAAACTAGATCTAGTAGGAATCTATGCCAACATTTAGCCTAATCATCCATCACAATCCTAGATCTATCGCTAGCCTAATCAATGATCTGACTTAGTAGCTAGGGAATGATGTAACAAGAGAAATCAACAAGAACTCAACTTCATGACTATGGAATCAATGCTTGAACTAATACANTCTCTAACTATCAACTCTCGTTGGCTAAGCTAAGTTTGGCATACTTTAGGCTCTCCTAGATATTTCATCAAACACCTCTCAGGCGTGAAATGTATACATGCCAAGATCTTGTTTTTATCCTAGATCTAGCATTAAAAACACCTAAACCATAGAGATCTAAGTCATATCTATCACTAAACGTACACCATTACCTAACCACAAATCATCTCAAATCCACCATCCCCAAGGTCCAAGAAAAGACTATTCACATTTCATATGAGAGAAGAGAGAAAAGATGAGAAATATAAGCATGATTTAATAGATAAAAGATTTGAGATACATAAGAGACTCTTAATCTAAAAGGTCAAGAGAATCAACTTTGAAAATAAAGAAAAGTTGATAAAAGAGTGGTTTTTGATCTAAAAAATTTGTTGTTGTTTTTGGAACATAAGAGGTCTATTTATACTAAAGGAGGGAGAAAGGAAGCCCTAAAAAGGGTGTTTTCGGATAAAGGCAACCATCCATCGACCTCAGGAGACCAGCCATCGACCTTAGAGGTCGATGATGTGTTGCCTTTAGCAGCAGGATGGTTGTTGTTGTTGTAAAGGAGACCAGCCATCAACCTTAGGAGACCAGGCATCGACCTCCAGGTCGATGGCTGGTTCCTTTTACAGTTTCTTGTGGCTTCTTGCTCCTCTTTGATGTCTTGTTGATCCCCAATTCCTCCATAGCACTTTGCTATTTTTTTTCCTTGATTTCTTAGCTCCATATCCATCTGAATCCATATATAGAGCCTCCATAGATCCATCCCAAATTTGCACCTACAAATTCAAAGGAATTGTATGCAAATGCAAAATGTTTCCTAAACTAGACTCTAGACTCAAACTAATACATTCTAAGACTTATATGCCATATATACAACCTAAAAGTGGATGAAACTAAGATAAAATGCAACTAAATATGCATGAAAATATATACACATCAACAGTGGTCGACCTTGGGTTAATGGTAACCTTCCTTGGCAGCCTTGCTGCCCAAGGTGAGCCACTGTCGACCTCTGGGGTAGATGGTAGCCTCCCTTGGGTCGACACTAGGCTGCATTGGCATAAAAAAGTGCTTCTACGGCACCCTCTCACCCCCCCTTTTAGTATAAATACATCTTCTAAGCCTCCAAGAACACTTGTGCTATCTAAGCTTGTGTTTTTTGTGTGTTCTTCATGTTTCTAAGATTGATTGTAAACATTTTTATGCTTAAATCTCTCTAAATCATTCTTGTGTTTGACTTCTCTTTAATCTCTTGTTCTTCTTTGTTCTTCATCTCTTTTCTCCATTTTTCCAAGATTCTTCCTTTCTCACAAAGTTGAGATTTTTCTTGGATCTTCTTGTGTTTCTTTGCATTTAATCATCTCATCTCTTCTCTTCTCATCTCTTCTCACTTTCTTCTCACTTTAAGCATGGATTCTCAAGAACCTTGTGACACTTCTTGGATTTCCATGGGTCTTAGTGAGTAGAGAACATTAGATCTTGAGATATGGTAGTTTAAGGATAGATCTAAGATTATAATGGGTATTAGACTAGATCTTGGCATAGATTCCTATTAGATCTTGTTTAGTTCTTCAAAGTTCATTGCTTGCTCATTGACGAGAAAGTGTTCGTTGAAATTCTTGAGAGAACTAGATCTATGTTTTTCACTTTGAGATATGAATGTAGTTTGCCCAGTGTTGACATCAAGGTGTTAAATGGTTAAAGAGACTTGTAGTTTACTATCACATACATGTTTAGATAAGCAACAAACGAGAGTTGAGCCTTGTAATGTGTATAGGTGAATATATAGATCTTCGCCATGAGAGTGAGTAGATCGATTAAGGAGGGATCCTTAGCCTAGGAATAGCTTCGATCCTCTAATAAATTCTAGAGAAACCCAATTGTATTCTTGGATTTAATTCTAAACAATCTTCTTGTCTCAAGATCGATTTCTTCCATCTTGAATATTGCATTATTTGTCTTGGTTTTGCAAATTAGCTACTTGCTTTAACCTTGTGCTTCTTTCTTGGTTCATTCGTTGCATTTATGTTAGTGTGTTTATGTTGTGTTTTTAGCTAGGTTAGTAGTTTAAGTATCAACTGTCACCTCTCTTCCTATTTGCTTAGCTTAGGAGATATTGCGTATTCCTAGTGCTTGAGTCTCTAGTTCTCGTGGGTTCGACCGTTAAGTACTACAGTCAACATAGCCGTATACTTGCGGTTTAATGAGGATTGTTAGTTGGTTAAGGTATAAAAATTTAAAACTTTAAGTTAATCACTAGCGAAATCTAGCCTCATCAATTGACGCCTAGAAAGTGTTCGATGAAATGCTTGAGAGAACAAAGTCTATATTTTTCACTTTGGCTCATGAGAGTGGATGTTACCTAGGTATTAAATGGCTAGAAAGACTTGTAGATTGCTATCATATACATGTTTAGATAGGAAAAAAGCGAGAGTTGAGCCTTGTAATGTGCATGGATGAATAGATCTTCGCCATGATAGTGGGTAGATCAACTAAAAAGGGTTCCTTGGCCTAGGAGTAACTTTAATCCTCTAATAAATCCTTGAAAAACTCCATTATAGTTCTAGATCGATCCCAAACCAATTGCTATTTCTCAAGATTCGATCTTTTCATTGATTGCACTTAAAGCTTGTTACTTTCTTGCACTTTACTTATTGCTTGCTTTCATATTGACTTTATTTATGCAATTTCATTATGATTGCCTTTATTATGCTTAGATTTAGTTGAGACTTTTGACACCCCATCTAAATCGACTTCCCTAGACTAAGATATCTAGTGTATTCTCTTTGTTTAGGTTCTTACTAGTTAAGTTCTTAAATCCCTTGGACGATACCTAAATACTACAACTCGACACTGTTCTCTTGCGGGAATCGTTGGGTTTAGCTTACGTTTATGAATTTAATCTTGCCTCGTTGGTACTCCAAATTCCGACCACGTTAATTTTTCGCTCCGTTGCCGGGGATTTAGGCTTTAGCTAGAATCTTCAAAGAGATTTTTATATTTCAAAAAACTAGGATTTACTTTTTGCTTATTTCATCAAAGTTCTAACTTTCTTTTGTTGATTTGCTTTGATTGTGAAGGTAAGTGATAACAAGGTCTAGAATTGAACCAAATACAAGACTTCTTGACAATGATCTAACACACATCGAAAGACAAAACTCAAGACAAAGAAGAACTAGAGACAGACAAGTTCATCTATATAAATTGGGAATGAATCAAGAAATAGAAGAAGAGAATCCTCCACCTATGGAGAATCAACCACGAGCACACCCTCCACACAGAGCAGAATTCGATGGTCATGAGGACTGAGCTAACTGCCCAATCCACCCATTTAGAGAAGAAGCAAGGATCGAAGAAGGCCATAGATTCACAACAACATTAAGTGATTTTAGATCAAAAAGAGAAGGTCGTAGCCAAAGAAAAAGGAGGATCAAGCAAGGACTATTGCAATGTCCTCTTGGAGGAAATCATCAATAATCCTAAACCATGAGAAGGTATTTTTTACTCTTTAAGAGGAAGAGATCCTCAATGATTTTGAAAGACTCTTTTTGACTCCTATTGATGAGAAAGTTGATGATGAATTAGGAGTTGAATTGTTTGGAAATTCTTTTGAGAAGCAATGTCATGCCGAATCTAAATTAGATTTCGATGAACCTAGCACTCCCAATGGAAAGGAGTTTGAAAAGAAAGACATTCCACCTCTTAAAGGAGATGTTGATTTTGATTGGAAGAAGGAAAAGCTTTTGTTTGAAGATAAAGTTGCTAAAGAAGAAATTGTTAAGGAATCTATGAAGGAAGAGAGCTTCAAAAAACATAAAAAGGAAGAAAGTGATGTCTCAAGGGATGAGGCATTTGAAAAGATAGATGAAAAAACAAAGATTTCTAGGGACATGCCTTGAGAGACGAATATGAGTGAAGAAGAGATTTTTATCTTGAACTTAGCGGCTCGTAAGACCAAGCTACCCTATCCTTAACGTTTCAAGACGGAAATATTGGGACTACACTATAGAAAGATGAAGCGGGATGGTGACTTAGACATCCCACAAGAATGGTATGAGGAGGCTAAAACTGATGAAATGGTCAAAGCAAAGCTTGAGAATAAGTTGGCTATGATAGACAAGATATAGATGGTACTGCAAGCTAATGACATTCCAATAACTAGAGCCATTGAGAAGGTATTAGAAAAGAGCGAAACAGAAGGGAGATTCGTTATACCTTGTGCTCTCAAAGACTACCAATTTGAATATGCTTTAGCGGATACCAATGTTAGCTTGAATATAATATCTCTAGACCGTGTAAAGGATCTTAGTTTACAATATGAAATCAAGAAAGAAGCTAACTCCGTACTCTTGGGAGATGCTAAAAAGAAAGTTCCAATGGGAAGGTTGAAAAATATGGAGCTAAGGATTGGAAACACTGTGAAGAACGATTTTGTTGTGATGGATACTAAATCCAATCAAGCTAAGTTCTCAATCATCCTTGGAACTCCATTCTTGTTAACCGCGGGTGCTATAATCGATTTTTACGCCAAGGAAATGCTTTTGAAGAAGGTCGATAAAGGAACATCCTATCCTATGCTCGATCTCAACAATGATATTGGATATTGTGGAACAATATACCAAAAGGGAGCTAAGCCAATTGATAGAGCACATGAGGAAAAGAGCTATGAGGATTTTGAAAAGGATGAAGTTTGGGATTTGTTCTACGGGAAGGAAGAAATAAAGGTTTTCTCCATTAAAGAGGAGTTGACCAATGAGAAGAAAGCTTAATTCATCCAGCCTTACAACTACAAGGCTAGCTACAACCCTAATTTCTACAAAGGCAAAGGGTAAAGAACTTGTTCAAGATAAAAAAAAATGAGCTATAAGGAAAGCACTAAGGGGACCAAACCATAAAGAGGTGGTCCTTGACTTCACCAACTAAAAGAAAAGAAGAAAGGTCAAGCTAAAGACCTTAAACAAGCGCACTTAAGAGGCAATCTCATGAGTATCCTTTATAAATATTTTCTTTTATCTCTTTAAGTCTTTAAATTTCAATAATGATGACTATGTCTTGAAACATTCTTGTTTCAAAGTCATTCTTTTTTGCTCTAAGATTAGGTACCAAAGGAGAACAATTCGAAGCAAGAATCAAATGCCTAGAAGGAATATTGTTATAGACATTTCCAATGAGTCAAAGTGACTCAACACTTAGAGATTTCTGATGACTAAGGTATGTTATCTAAATTAAAGCATCTAATTTTCACTTCACCTTTTTAAAAATCTTTCAAGAGTGATTTTGCAAAAGCTTGATTTAAAAAAACCTAATAATTTTGATTAATTTACAAACTTTTGGTCCTAATATTTCAAAATTAAAATTATTTTTCCCATCAATTCTAAAATTCGAATTTAAGGGTGCTTTAATAAGATTTGTGTCATTTGGTTACGAGAGTATTCTTTAAGGACCATTTTTCAGTTTCCAAAGTGACAACCAACTTTAGAACTCCACCATATTTGCACATGCTAATTGAAAAAAAGCAAAGTCTCTCTATCTCCTTTAGCTTAAGAAATCGACATTCATGTTTTTCAAAAGCTAGAATTTTTTGTTCTTTAAATTTTGAGAGAAACTTCGAGAATTCTTGCAAGTTCAATCCTCTTTTCAAGTGTTTTACAAGCTTCCAACTTCTCACAATCATCTTTGCATCAAAAAAAAATCAAATGTATGAATGACAAAACTTCTCCTTTATTAGGTGACATTTTCGATTTTACTAATGTGAAGTGAATTTGATGTTGTTTGTGAGTTACCTTATTAGCTCATGCATAGTTGTTGTTCATGCAAAAATCGATAACCAAACTCCGTGTTACCATAACAAAAGAAATAATAGTTCTTCGATTTTGCATCAAGCTTACTTCTTGCAGCATCATCAACATGAATATAAGCTACACAACCAAACACTTTCAAGAAAGAAAGATTTACTTTCTTGATGCTCCACACTTTTACAGGGATCTTGAATCCCAATGGTACAAACGGTCCTCTGTTTATTAAGAAGGATGCAGTGTTGATTGCTTCCACCCAGAAAGTCTTAGGTAACCCACAGTGTAATCTCATGCTTTTCGCACGCTCATTCAAGGTTATGTTCATCCTTTCAGCTATTCCATTCTGTTGAGGCAATCCAGGAATAGTCTTTACCATCTTGATCTCGTTATCAGCGCAATATCTTCTGAATTCATCGCTAACATACTCTCCTCTATTATAAGATCTTATACACTTCAATTTTGGATTTGTCTCAATCTCAACCATGACTTTCCATCTCTTCAAAACCAAAAATACTTCATACTTATTCTTCATGAAGTAGACCCACATCTTTCTTGTAGAGTCATCAATAAAGGTAACATAGCAGTACGATCCTCCTAGCGATGCGACAAGAGCGGGTCCCCACACATCAGTGTGCACTAGCTCTAACTTGTCAGATTTTAGCTCTTACCGCCTTTTGTGAAACTAATCCGTTTTTGCTTCCCAAAGATCCAACTTTCAAACATACGATGATCCAATCTCCAAATCTTGAAGCACGTCATTTTCCACCATGAGTTGCATCTCTTTCTCATTCATGTGTCCCAACCTACAATGCCACAATCTAGCCTGTTTGGCATTCTCAAAAACGATTATATGTTGATAGTTTGTCATCATATAAAGACTGCCTCTTTTATGACCTTTATCAACCACCATGGAACCTTTCTTTACTCTCCAGGCTCCCTCACCAAAGTTGACATCGTGTCCTGTATCATCAACTTGTCGTATTGAGATCATATTTCACAAAAACTTCGGCACATGTCTAACCTTTCTGATCTTCCACATGCGTCCATCTGAGATCTTTAAATTGATATCTCCAATACCAACAATGTCCAAAGGTACACCATCAGCAAGATATACCTTTCCATAATCTCCCGCAACATGATTCTCCATGATTTTTGTGGTGTTGTGTGGTGTAGAATGACGCTCTTGAGTCTAAAACCCAAGAATCGATTGAGTTATCAACAGAGGAGATCGATGCTTTGGTTATGTTTATAGCTACATCATGAACTTTCCTCCTTCCTTGGAAATCAACAGTTATTAACAATGAATCAGCGGTATCATGTGTAACTGTATTAGCTTTGCCTCCGTTGTTGCCCTCCTTTTCAGCGGTGCCCAACAATTTTTCTTAATATGACCTGACTTCCCACAATCAAACATTTAGTTTGATGCTTGGACATGGAATTACCTCTTCTATTCCTCGAATTCGACCTGCCTTTGTTCTGGTTGTTTCTGCCATGCTTTCTTCCTCTGTTTTCCACGTTGAAAGCATAGCTCATTGATGTCTCGCCAGAATCTATCCTTCAAACTTCCTCAACAAGGATACAATCTCAAGCATTATTGAATTTAAGCTTTGGAGAACAAAACAATTACTAACCGCTGTCCTCATTGGCTCCCAACTATTTAGCAGAGACGCAAGCAAAATTAATGCTCGCACTTCATCACCAAACTCGATCTCAATGGATGATAATTGGTTGACGATTGTGTTGAACTCGTTCACATGTACTGCAATAGCACCACCTTCTTCCATCTTCAAGTGGAAGAGTTTCTTCATGAGAAAAACGTTATTATTTGTCGAAGATTTCTCATACATATCCGAGAGAACTTTCATGAGCCCTTCCGTGCTCTTCTCCTTCCCAACGTTGTGAGCAATGTTTTTTGACAATGTTAACCTGATAACACCCAGAACTTGTCTGTCAAGGAGATCCCACTCTTCCTGATCCATCTTTTCAGGTTTCTTGCTCAGTGGTTGATGAAGCTTCTTTCTGTCACAGATAATCTTTGATTTGCATTCTCCAAACTGCATAATTTGTAGTGCCAAATTTCCCAACATTGTGTGCCGAACCATCTTCGTGTCCCATCATTTCTGATTGTTTTCGAATCGACCTGTATTAAAACACCTTCGTCGAGAAACCGCAATTCTCGACAAAATTTACTATTCACGTGCATAGTAATCTCACAAAAAAAATTGACCGAGATTACCGCAACTTGGCTCTGATAGGGAGATAACCGTCGTATTTGCGGTAACTCAGAATATTGCGGAAACGATAAAAACGCACACATAATTTGTTAACGAAGTTCGTCTAATTTTTGCCTACGTCTTCGGACCTGCTACAGATCTTTTTATTATATACCCGGGAAATTTACAACACTATCAACTCAAACCCGATCCCAAATACACTCAAGATATTACTCTTAATTTCTTAAAGAGGAATAAAAGAAATATTTTTTCTCTCACCCTCTTTCTCATACGTTCTCTCTCTCGCTCACTCAGAAGCTCTTCTTCTTCTTTGTCAATTTTGGGATGAGATCATTTGCTTCACCTTCTTCATGTATTTATAAGTGAGGCATTAGATTGGTGAAGTCATCATTATTGAAAAATTCTTTACCTACCAATAACAACAATTACGGCCACCGTCATCACCGTCTGCGCCATTCGGCCGTCTGCGCGTGATCACCGTCCAATGTGATCTATGACTAACATATTACAGACCTTATTTCATTCCCTAAGTCCTGATACACCCTTAAAGTCTCTTGAATTCAAGTTCGAGCACTTGACATAGAAGCTTCTCGAGATTTAAAGCGACATGGAGCAGAAAATCTATACAACCATAGATAACCAGAATTTTTTCCTTGAAGAGAGGATCGAGAAGCTTGAACTCACTATTCAAGGCTTAGACATGCGTCTAAATCACATAGAAGAGGCTGTCCAAGAGCTATTAAACACCTGTTTCCAGTAAAAACCTGAAGAAACCAAAGAAGACGATGAAAATTGCCTTGAAGAAAGCAAGAACGTAAAAGATTTGGAAAAAAGACTTAAGTCTTTGGTTGAGGTCGTGGAAACTAAAAAAGATAATTTCTCTGCTGATTTTAGGTTCTTAAATCTTAGAATCAAAAGTTTCAGAGATGAGCTGAATGAGAAGATCAAGCAGTTAGAAGACAATCTGGAAAAGTTGGTGTCTAGTGCCAATGAAACTAACACAAGGATGGAAGATGACCAACAAGATGCAAAGGAAAACATTGGATGAATAGACCATGAATACCCTGAGATTCATGACATCAAGATCAATCTTGATCTCCTAAGCTCTCATCTCAAAGATATCGAGAAGAAACTAGTGGAGAATGAAGAACATTTTCCACCAATTTCGTCACTAAGCCTAATGACCTGAAGGGAGAGGTCCTAGCTTTTTTATATCCATCCATTGGACAAGAAAATATTGCCCCAAGGAGTGGAATTACGCAGGCCCTTTAAGAGGACAACAAGGATCAAACTCAACCGAAAACTAGGTCTCGGTTTGTGCACAAAAACGACAATGTCTACTTGGGAACAAGAGAACCAAGTTCTTCCATTTCAAGGGATAAGTGGAAGGCATTTTTCAAGATATCTCATGAGCTATCACCAGCTATGACATTTGATAGAGCATGGGCTACTCAACGGGAGCTCAAGGATTGTTTCAAAACAAATTTACAAGACTTGTACCACATAGAAGAGATGTTTGACAAAATCAGGGACCCTAGTAGGCGCTTTATCACTCATCAGACATTGGAGGACCCATGGCTCTTCATCATTAAGTGTTCAATCAACAAAGAAGTGTTTGAGAATGCTCTATGCTATTCAGGAGCTGGAGTAAATCTCATGCAATCACACATTGAAGAACGACTTGGTTTTACTGCCCTAAGGCCTTCATAAATGAGCATCATCTTCGCAGATGGATCGATAAAAAGACATGTTGGAGAATTGCATGGAATCTATATAGAAATTAATAATGATCTTGTGGCTACTGGCTTTTAGGTAGTTGAAATATCGACGAAGCATTCATCAAGTTTGATATTTGGAAGAAGTTTTCTTGAAACTGTAGGAGCTGTTATGGATTGGCCAAATGGAAAATGAACTTCATTCTTACGGACACGGATGATTTCTATACGATAGCACCTCATATATATCCAGCAATGGAAATTCGGTGTCCTCAACCGATTCAAAGAGTTATGTTGGAGGTAAAAGCACAAGAACAGGAGGAGAATTAATCTCACGGATCTACAACAGCAGGATGGAGATTAAACTCTCCATTAAGGCATCCTTATGTATAAAAACGACCAGGAGTTGAGCTAATTGACTATAAACAAGCACTTTATGGGAAGCAACCAATACGTTTTGTTTCTTTAGTTTAATTTGATTTTAATTTTTAAACTTTTATTTTAGGAATAAGTTGTTTAATTTTGGTGTTATAAGTTTTTAATAAATGATTTTAATATTTTAATAATTTGTTTTTTGTATGAACTTACTTTAGAAAGGAATAAAAATGGAGAAAAACTAATACGGACATGTTCAAGACGTTTGAACTTCTCACGGGACCTGGAACAAAAAAACTGAGTTTCGCCAAAAACAAGGCCAACTAGTGTTGGGACTTTGGTGCCTCAAATCACATGAGGCCATAAAGCTCTAGGACCGGCCGCGATGGATCTTGTTTCAAAACCAGTTCCTGGGAGCTCTGCCACCCGGTCTCAGCTCAAAAACTACCTCGCCTCGACTACCAAGGACCAGCCGCAGTCCTTCTTTTGTCAAAACCCGGTCACAGAAACTCGCCACCTAGTCCCAGAAGTTATCCTTCCCAGCCCTGCCACCTCCATCACCGGCCTATAGGAGCTCCATGATCGGCCGCCATGCCCTTTTTCCCACCCGACCGGTGTCACAGCCAATGTGTCTAAACCGTCTGCGGTTCCTTCTCTCCCACACTGGCAGCGAGCCCTCCCATGTCCAACTCCGTTCTTCCACTCGCCACCACCCAGTCCAGCCATTCCACAACCATTTTACCTATTCGAACACTCATTTACCACTTTCGACCAACCCATTACCCATCTGAATGAGCATATGGCCGAGTAAACAGTTCTGAACGTCCATTTTCACATTTTAGTGGTCAGATCATGCAGAAACTCAAATCATTCAAGGTAATCACTTCAATTCAACATATATGCGCCATCTAATGGTTATTTTCAAGGTTGAAACCTCAAAAGCACAAGGATACACACTTAGAGCTACAAAGAGTGTGTACCGAGCAATTCTTGCAACTTAGCAATTCATTATCGCCAAGCACAAAATCAACCAAGTTTTATCGAGTACCTCAAACAACATCTACAAGACATATAAATTTTCAAAACCTCCTTAAAGACCCTAAAACACAAAAACGAACCTATGGAGCGAAAATTGTGAGAATTTGGACATTAAAGGAACTCCAAAAAGAAACTTCAGTTTCAATTCATACCAAGAATTAATGTGATTAAAATGAAGAATATTTTGCAGCCATGAATGATTTGATCAAGGCAAATTCGTTCCTTACTCACATTTAAAGGCTCAACAATGCAATCAAAAGGATTAAGACCACATACGGAGCACCTAAAGAGAAATCTAAGCCAAACCAACTTCCACACTAGCTTAACATTATCAAATTCTTCCTGAATAATGTGACAAAGAGGCTGGCAGAGATCTTCATTAAAATTTGGCTCAACGAGACATAAAACCGACGAATTTGGTTTCTTTAGAACTCTTATCCATGAGTTGAACCTGGCCCTACCGCTAAAAACGCTGGATAAAATGGGAGTTTTATGAAGAACAACTCAAGCAGATTTGGAAGCACTCATACTTCATTTTGGAGTGTCGGATTGGCCACAAATCGAAGAAAATTCAGCCACATCCAAAAAAAGTTCCGCCAAGTGAGCCAATATGTTAACTGACAATTTATTACCTAGTAGCATATGAAGAAGGACTTTGTCAAGAAAAAACAGCCTTGGAACGATCAGAATCTCAGTAGCCAGTTTCTTATCAAGATGAGCCAAACCTAGCATTCCGATGAGACCAAACTTGGCCATAGCGATATTGATATGATCTCAAGCCTTAATACTTCATTTTTACTAACAAAATTTGCTATTCTGTAGTAATTTTTCAGTTTGGTAGGAGCAGTCTTCTCATGTTACAAAAACGGACCATTGAACTTCATTTTCGTTTGCTGAAACATCATAAATGACCGTTCATGTCTCCATAGTTTTGACCACCAACTTACGAACTCTTATTCCTTACCTTTTACATCAGTTTTCAGTACCATCTTCACTTGATTTTACATTGGGAAAGTGTAAGTTAAGTCTAGGGGGATTCTTATTGTTATTAATGCTTCTTTCTCTTTCTTTTTGAGTCGTTTTCAAACATTTTCAAAACAAAACGTTTTTGATGAGTCAAAAAAGTCCAGAAACGAGCATAGCTTTGAATTAACCACATGACTAGTACTCATAGTGTTAGTGATTGACTGCAGTTTTACCAATCGAAAAAACGCAGGTGGAATAGCTAAATGAGGCACCATATCACTTGATATACGGGTAATCCTTAGCCACTCAATATTTAAATGAACTTAATTTTCTCTTCGTGGGGCTTGGTATGCATTGAATCAGAATCCTCTTCAGTCTTGACAAAATTTTATTTTATGGTTCCGCTCTTCCTTCCTTAATAAAAATTTTCAGCAAAGTGCTTATGCATATTGTGAATTTCAGAACCAATAAAACCCAAATGTGCTTAAAAAGAAAAGAATAAAGAGCTTGATAGAAGAATATACAATGATACCCCAGAAAAGTAGGGGAAAATCGATTCTCAAAGGCTGATAGAAAAAATAAATTGATACCCTAGAAAAGTAGGGAGAAATCAGCCTCTAAAAAGCATTTAAAAGTGAATAAGGAAGAGGAAAATAATCGATTGTGGGCTGAAAATTTTTAGGATTTCGTTTGAGTTGAGTCTATTTGTTCTTTGATCGATAATCCCTCGAAGAGACCGCACATTACAAATTCAAGGGAGAGGTGATGGAGATCCTGGATCATTCTTGTTGATTGTAGCTGAATCGGGGACATTGCTAGACTTGTTGTGATTACTAAAGGTTCTATCTAATGTCGACTCTGGTGTTAGTGGATCACGACAATCTAAGTTGCCAATCAGTTCAAAAAGCAAAGGTAAGTTTCCAAGTTTTCAAACCTCTTATTTGTTTCTTCGTTTTCTTATCTCGAGGATGAGCTAAAACTTAAGACCAAGGAAGTTGATAACACCATTATTTTACCACTTTTCCTTAGGATTTTAGTATGTTTTCTTGGTTTTTCTTTTATGTAATTCTCAATGATTAAAAGTAGTTTTATTTTATTTGTGGTATTTCAAGTCATTTCAGGTCAATCAATAAATTATGGAGCATTGTGGAGCTAAATGGATCAATGTCAGTTTTTGGAAAGTTTTCGAGCATCATAAGTATCATCCAAGATAAAGGTCTTTCCCTTAATGGATTTTGATGAAATTTGTAAAGGATCTAGATATTTGATTTAGCTTTCATTTCAAGGTGGTTTCACATCATTTGTCGTAGTGGACAAAGAGTTACACCAATTATACCGAAGATTGTTCCAGTTATCTAGCAGATGAAGGGTGCAGAGAAAGGCCAAAACAAAAGGAAGACAATTGGTTTCGAGCCAGAAAATCTCCATACTCAATTGGCTCTAATCAAAGCCTTTTAAAATCTAATAATTCAACTCAAGGCCCCTTTACACGAAGCCCAACATTTAGAGGCCTTAAAGCCCGATTTTACTCATTGGCCTAATACTGAAGTTATACTATAAATAGTTGCTTTTAGATTTGTTTTGAAGAGAGTTCTTTAGATTTTAGATCGAATAAGTGCCTAAGGATGCTGGGACGACACCCTTTTGGGTCGTGCCTCTTGCTAGCCTCCAAAGGATCCATATCATCTCAACACATCCATCTTTTTCATCATTCGGTTTTATCTATCCTTCTCCCTTTTATTTGATATGAATGCTTGCTGCCATGATTGATTTCGTGTTTACATGTATTTTATCTATTAGTTTGCATGTTAGGAAGTAGATTACAAGGATTCAATGAGTTTACTTGAATATGATTACTAAACGACTAGGTTTTGTCAATGACGTTATCATCTTTGCTTGAAGAATAATGTTATTTGCTTCATAGGCCAGTTAGCGAGTAGATATAAAGTAGTATGCATTCTGAAAGCTTGACATATTGCAATAACTAGTATTTGATGAGCCTTTCTAAGTAGGCAACGAAAGTGGATCTACTTAGAATTGTGAATAATCATCCTTGATCGTTTTAATGTGTGTTTAGTCTCTACAAGGACGTATAAAAGGCGTTGTCCCTTGATGTTTTAAATATAGAAATCCAAACCTCGAAAATGGAGGAGATTTACATTAGTGGTTGTGTTCTAGATCGAAGCATTATATTATTAATCGAATTTTAATTCATGTTTGTTTACTTTAACTTTATGTTGTTTGATGCATATCATATCATTGATCTATCCTTTTTATAATGGCATGTAGAGTATGTTCATTTGCATTCATAAAAAACTATAAAAACCAAATAAAAACCAAATAAACCCTTGCATATTTTGTTCTTAGCTTAGTTCGAAATTATATAAGTTCTAAGTGTGAATATCTAGTCACTGCGGATTCGATTCCTAAGTATTATTGTGGATGCTATATACTTGGAGCGAGGTTTTAACTAGGGTAAAACTTTATCCCACATCAATCATTAGAATTCATGTAGTTAAGGAGTTGAGTCTAGGTGTAGGATTTGTTTTGCATTTGCATACATCTTTTTGCATTTGTAAGTGCACCTTTAGAGAAGGTCAATGGGAATATCTATGGATGAATTCTAGATGGAATTTTGGTCAACAATCAAGAGAAAGAGGAGCTAAATTCATATGGGAAAGTGGAAGCAAAGGTGCAAACAATGAGCAAAGAAGAAGCAAAAGACTGCAAATGCTACCCACTATCGACTATACAAGTCGATAGTGTGTAGCATGAGGTTGATAGCAGCAAGCACAACCAGAGATCTGCCATATCGACCTGCATGGTCGATAGTACGCAGAATGAGATCGATATTTCACTCATCCGAGGCAAATGTACTTTAGAGAAACTCTTTTACCACCTAATATGAATTAATAGCTCTCTAAACTCATCAAGAACATATATTTGATATCTTTAATCTCTGTCATCTCTATTCATAAATGTGATAGCCTTTGTAATTTTTTTAAAGGTTTTAGATCTCTAAACAGAATCAAACCTTGTAATACTTAGGATATTTTATTTTAGTTTGTTTCTCTCTTCTTCTTCTTCTATCTCTTTTAGTTCTTAGATCTAAAATTATGGAAGCTCAAAGACCCAAACCCTGTCTTTGGATTTCCATGAATCTTACTCAGTAGATTCTTTTAGGATCTTGAGATGTAGTTAGTTAGGGTTAGATTTAGGGTTGTAATGGATAATAGGCTAAATTTTGGCATAGATTCTTACTAGGTTTTGCTTAGATAATTAAAAGAATCATGCTTGCTCATTGATGCCTATTAAGTGTTCGATGAAATGCTTGAGAGAATAAAATCTATGTTTTTCATCTTGGTTCATGAGAGTAGAGTACTATGGATGTTAAATAGCTAAAAGGGCTTGTATTTTACTATCACTTGAATGTTTAGATAGACAAGAGCGATATTTGAGGCTTGTAATGTGCATAGGTGAATAGATCTTCGCTATGAGAGTGGATAGATCGATAATGAGGGGATCTTTGGCCTAGGAAAGCTTTAATAATTTAATAAAGCCTAGATTATATATATTACTATTATAGATTGAGCCCCGAATGATTGCTATGTCTCAAGATTTGATCTTTACTAGTGTTAAGAATTTTTTAAGTTTGCAACTTTCTTGTGTTTTACATATTGTTTGCTTTAATTAAGTCTTTCTTTATGCAATTTCATTATGTTTACTTATGTTTATGCTATATTGAGTTGAGATAAGTGACATCCCAACTTAATTTAATTCTCCTAGACTTAGACTTTTAGAGTATTTTCTTTTGTTTAGTGTCTAACTTAAACTCATTTAGATCCTTGGACGATAACTTTAAATACTACAATCTAGCAATTGTTCTCTTGTAGTTTAGTGAGGTTTTTTAGCTTCTAGATTTATAAATTTAAACTTGTTTAAAAGTCATAAAAACCGCTCCAACAACTTTTGGCGTTGTTGTTAGGGATTTAGGATATTAGACTAGGTTTTCACTTTTTGTTTATATTCTCACAAATCTAATTTCGTATTTTTTTTATCTTCTTTGGTTTGTGTAGGCATGATAACGAGATCTCGAAATGAAACAAATACAAGACTTCTTGATTTAGATCATACTCACATAAAAAGGGAAGAATCAAGGCAAAGAAGATTTAGAGCAAGACAAAGAATGGAAGAAAAAAAATCCTCCACCACAACATTAAGGAGTGATTGGTGGTAATGGAAATCACGCTAACTCTCCAATCCATTGACCTAGAGGAGAAGCAAGGATTGGAGTTTGTGATGAGTCATTTACTAATGGTGAAAGAATGGGGATATGACCTCCACCAACCCGCAACAAAAAATTCGGAATCAAGTCTACTTGATTAATGCAAAAGGCTCATTTATCAGTCTAAGGAGAACCCTCTTTAGCATTTATATAACTTTGAGAGGTTGTGTGGAATGATGAAGATCAATATTGTATCGGAGGACGTGATAAAGTTGACTTTGTTTCCGCTTTTTGGGGTGACAAGGCCTCGCAATGGAAGAAAAGTGTTGTGACATCTTCGATCACAACTTGGGATGAATGCAAAAAGAGTTTCTAGGCTAAGTTCTTCTCGCCACAATGAACGGCAAAGATAAGAAATTAAATTTCTACTTTCAAGCATAGAGGATGAACGGCAAAGATAAGAAATTAAATTTCTACTTTCAAGCATAGAGGAATATAGCCACTATATAAAGCTTTGGATCGTTTCAATGGATACATTAGAAGTTTCCCTCATCATGGTATCACAAAAGGCAACTTGCTTCAAATATTCCATAGAGGTATCCATGAGAAGTTCTGTTTAGCTTTGAACACCGCCTCAATGAGAAGTTTTCTAGTCTTTCCGTCGAGGAACGAGAGAAATTTATTAAGAATTTAGTGCAAAGCGACCAATGTGATGAAGAAGACTATGATAGAATGGGGAGAAGCACGAGCCCGAATGATCATAATATTAAAGAGCTCAATGAGAAGATGGATAAGATCTTGCTTCACACAAAGACAAGAGTTCACTTTGTTGAAGTTGAACGTGAAGGAGGAAAAGGTGGTAAAATACAAGAAGAAGTGAGCTATATCCAAGGAGGGTACTATCAAAAACCCTTCAATTAAGGATACAAGCCCTACAATAAAACTTGTCTTATAGAAGAACCAATGTGGAGAACTCACAAGATCAAGTTTACTATCCAAAGACTAACTAACAAGGGTTTTAACCAAAGCAAGGCTACTACCATGATCCTCAACAACAATTTGGTTCGTTCAAAGAAGACGAGAATAACACCATTCTCAAGAAGTTACTTGAAGGGAAAAGTGAGACCAAAGCCGATCTCAACAAGATATTTGGAGAGATTAATTTGAAGATGGAGTCTATGTACTGAGACATGAACATCAAGCATGATGCTCTAGTTTTTCATCTTAAGGTCATGGATTACAATTGCAACAAGTAATTACCGACCAAAAGGATAAAGATGTGGTCAAGGAGAAAGGAGAATCAAGCAAAGATTATTGCAATGTCTTCTTGAATGAAATCAACAATGATTATAAACCATTGGAAGGTACTATCTTCACACTTGACGAAAAAGAAATCATTAATAATTTGGAAAATCTCCTTTTGAATCATATTGGTGCGGAATTTGTTGATGATTTGGGAGTTTAATTGCTTGGGGACCCTCTTGGGAAGAAGGTTCATGCTGAATTTCACCAAGGTTTCAATGGACGTATTGTTCCTAATGGAAAGGAACTTGAGAAGAAAGACACTCCACCTCTTGAAGGAGTTTTTGATTTTGATAAGAAGAAGAAAGAGCCTTTGTTTGAAGAGATGCTAGTGATGATTGTGTTAAGGAAGCCACGAAGAAAGAAGGCTTCAAGAAGAGAAAAATAAGAAGATTCCTAGGTACATGCCTAGAATAGAAGAAGTAAGCGAGGTATACTTCCCAATTTTGAGTCTTCCGGTTCTCAAATCGACCTCCCATACCCTCAACGATTTGAAAAGAAAATCTTTGAATTTCATTACAAGGAGCTTAAGAAGAACGATCATCTAGATATTTCTATGGAATGGGAGGATGAAGCTAAGAAAAATGAGGTAGTCAAGGAGAAACTTCAAAAAGTCATTTTTAGGAGAGATATGGTTGAAAAGATTATGCAAGAGAACGATATTCCAACTACTAGAGCAGTTGAGAAGACTCTAGAAAAGAGCGAAGTTTAAGGTAGATTTGTGATTTCGTTTTCCCTAAAGGAATATAATTCTGAAGATGCATTGGCGGATACAAGAGCAAGCTTCAATGTGATATCTCTTGACTTAGTCAAAGAGCTTGGACTCCAGTACAAAATGAAAAGAAGAGCGGATCCGATACTGCTAGGGGAAGTGTCAAAAAGAATTCCAATGGGGAGGCTTAAAAATGTTGAGCTAAGGGTTAACAACACACTAGTGAAGTGTGACTTTGTAGTGATGGATACTAAGTCCAACCAAGCCAAGTTCCCAATGATACTAGGAACACCCTTTCTTATGACTCTTAGGGCATTTATAGACTTTAATTCTAAAGAGCTCATCTTGAAGAAGATTGATGAAGGAGTTTCCTACCTGATGCTAAAGACTAACATATATCATGGGTATTGTGGCTCGGTGTACCAAAAAGAAGCTAATCCAAAGGGTATATTCCAAGAGGAAAATACCAATGAGAATTTTGGGAAGGATGAAGTTTGAGATTGGTTCTATCGAAAAGAAGGAGCCAAGGTTGTTTCTATTGAAGAGGACTTGGTTCATGAGAAGGAAACACAAACCATCCCATCTTACAACTACAAGGCTAGCTACAACCCCAACTTCTACAAGGCAAATGCGTCAAGAATTTTTTTCAAGATCAAGGAGTGGGCTATAAAGAATTCGGTGAAAGGACCATGCTATGAGAATTTTGTCAAAGATTACAACGTCTGAAAAAGAAGAAGAAAGGTCAAGCTAAAGACCTTAAACAAGCGCACTTGAGAGGCAATGTCAAGAATATCCTTTTTAAATATTTTCTTTTAATTTTCAATGCTTAAAGTTTAATTTTTTCAATCAAAAGTGAATAATGATTATGTCTTAAGACAATCATGTTTCAAAGTTATTCTTTTCGCTCAAGCTTAGGTGTACCAAAGGAGAACAACTCGAATCAAAAATCAAGGCTAAGGTATGTTCTCTAAAATCAAGTGACTTTATTTGCATTTCACCATTTTAAAACATCTTCAAGTGTGATTTTTCAAAAACTTGTTTTAAGAAACCTCTATGCCTTTGATTCAGTTACAAACCTTTGTTCCTAATCTTTTCGAAAACTCAATTTAATTTTGCCTCCAATTTTGATTTCGAATTTAAGGGTGTTTTGGAATGAGTTTTGCGAATTGGTTAAGGAAATATTCTTTATGGACTATTTTGAAATTTTTAAAGGACACCACCAACTTCATCACCTCTAATTAATTTTGCACATGTGAATTGAAAAAGCTATTTCTTCTCTTTAAGCTTGAAATCGAGTTCATCATTTTCAAAAGAGAAAAAATTTCCTTGCATTTTAAGAAGATATTTAAGAAAAACTTGAAGGTTACCTCTTATTTCAAGCAATAATTTAAGCTCTTTACACTCCACACTCTCTCTTACATCAAGAAATCAAGGTATGAAATCCAAAACTTCTTCTCTCTTAAGTAGAATTTTCGATATTGCTACTAAGAAGTAGATGTTATGTTGTTTGTGGATTATCTTAGTAGATTGGACATAGTTGTTAAGTTTTCATGCATTGAAACTTCTTAAAAACAACTAAATGAGCTTGAATTAGGAATTGTTCTTAATGGTGAATAGTGTTCTAGAGAAAATTTTGAGGAAATTTAGTTTAGATGGTTCCTAAGGTAAATTGATGATGCATATGCATAGTATTCATAAAGAATTTAAGGAGTTTGTTGAATTTTTTCTAACTTGTCTTTCATATGAGAATGTCGATTTTTATGTCTTAAAATGAAGGATCCTTGAATTTTTTTTCATTTGCCATGTATTGTTTTGTTTGTTTGATGCTTGATTCACTCGTTGCTAATTACTAAATGCTTTGAGTTTAGTTCATTACCTATGAATTTGGGAAAATTATATTAAGTGCGCCATTGTCTAAATCTATAAAATGTTTCTTGAAATGTTTCATGTAAATTTTCTCTTAGAAATTTGATAAGCATCTCATTCGTAGCATGAATCATAATTCGATTGTCAGTATTGAATTGTTAGTTATGGTTGATTATATTAGGGAAATTTGAAGAAACTTTTTGGTTCATTTGCATTCAATTTAAATAGTATTTAGCTTGAATGATTTGGTTAAGGGCATTGTTAAATATCAAAAACTTAATTGTCTTGAGCTTGAATGTTATATTAGATTTAAAACTAAATCCTGTAAAATCATCTTGTTAGTTCTTTTACATTTTTGAGATTTACATTCTTTATGAATATTGATTGAAGGTACCAAAAATGACATTCAAAGAACCAAGAAATGTGACTTACTCGAGTTGGTACAATGAAGAGACAAGCTTGTACTTACACCCTTAAAACAACGCAACGGTCACTAACACTGTTTGGGCCGATTAGGAAGTGTCGATAGAAATAGAAATCCTAAACCAAGTGAAATACTTGATAAAGAGGATGAACATGGGGAATTTATGATCAATAAACTATCTAACCTACCACCATCCAACCCTCCAATTTCTCTCCACGATGGGTTTTATTCAAGGAAGCAATGAATATGAAAACACCAGATATCTCACTTTGAATATCAAGAACAAATGCTATAGGATCTCTTTTGAAGAAATATGCAAGGTATATGGCTTCAACCGAACAAAAAAAAGATTTGGATATGAGAAGGAATAGAAATGATGATGCTTTGGGAGAAGATAGCGTTTGGACCATTCGATAAAAAATCGACTAAGCTTGTAAATATGCGGTATCCTACAATCAGATACCTTTTGGATCTTCTCGGAAACACCTTCCTAGCTCACAAAACAAAGAGCTTGGTAAGTGATTTGGTACTCAAGTTACTCTTCCAAGGAGTAATGACCGTTATGAGAGCACCAAGCAGAATGATAGTAGATGACTATTTTGGGAATGATGTGAACAACGGTTTCGTCTTCATCACTCAAATGTTAGAATATATTGAAGAGTTTATAGCCACCAAGAATCCATCCATTAGGATTGGCGGGTTTCTAATACCATTATTCCTTCAGGCGGGTGTAAATCTTGGAGAGTTCACGAGATTGGAAGGAGAAGCGAAAATGGATATGAGATACTTGGTAAAAGAGGGATTCTTCTATGGGTTTCATGGTACAATCTACACCCAAGTGATCTATTTGTTTATAAAAGAAGAAAGAAAGCATAAGGCTTGTTATCTACCAGTGCAAGAGCAAACCACCGCCACTAAGGATGAGACAATCTCGTTCCAACTCCCATGCCATCTACAAGTGAGTCGCCAAACTCTCCCTAGTGAGCCAGAAAGTACAAGGCACATCCTCAAGAGCAACCACTACAATAAGAAGAAGTGGATCCTCTCGGTTTCAACTACCAACAATAAGAGCCCCAGTGGATTATCAAAGGAATGAGCATGAAATGTAACTCGATAGGAAAGGAAAAGTAAGAAAAATCACTCAAGAATTAAGGAAAATTCTTAACCAAGCTTTGGAGAAGAGTGAAGAAAAACAAGAAGTTTAATCGCCATGCTACTTCAAGCAAAAGTGATGAAGAGGTACAAGAGAGACCAAGATACTCGATTACTCATCCACCATTGGTAATATGTGAACCAAACAAGCAAATAATGGAGTTCGATCCACCTAGAGTATCATATCAAGAACCATCACGGAGAAGGCACGTCAAAGACTCCATCGGCACATCATTTTCATGGCCAAGGAGGTCAACACACCGCGCCAACCCCGATTCATTCGTTTCATCCACTCGTCATTCATATATATGAGTAGAAAAAGGTACCCATACAATACCATCTCATGTTTTTATTTATTTATTTTTGTTCTTCATTTATTTTAAAAAAAGTCAATCTCACGGCTTAGGATTCACCAGGATGGTGAAGTTTAAGCCAGGGGAAGGGCTTAGTATTAATGTTTATTTTTAGTTTTGATGTTTTGTTTTAATCATCATTGAGTCATGCATTGTGAATAGCTAAGTTTTTGAAAAACATAAAAAGAATTTGAAAATTTTCGTTAAACCCAAAAAGATTTTCAAATTTTTTCAAAGCATATCATGTAATTTGCATTCATTTGTATAAGATTAGGTAGTTAGATTCATATAGGATTGCATTTGTATAGGGATCAATTATGAGAATACCTTGTAGATAATTAGATTTGCCTAATATTCAATGTCATCATTAGAGTACAATGTTGCATAAAGCACTTTGAGTTTTTGAAAAATTCATACTTAGAATTAACCACTTAAAGGTCTTTGTGAATGTTGAAGTAGACTATTTCTTTAGCCAATTCTCATCTAAGAAGAACTTAAATGAATTTTAGAATCTTGCTTATGGGTAATAGCATGTCAGGTTTCACCCAAAAAGACACTATTGCTGCAAGTGCACTGCGTAGATGCAGCATTTCAGGTTATCAATCCCATGAGGACTAAGTTCTTACACTACAAATTTCAGGACTAATTTAAGCTAAACAGAAAATAAAAAGATTGTTTGATTAGTTTAAAAGTAAAAGACACCAACTTAAAATGATTAAAAGGATGTAAATCAATGGAAAAAAGCGTTGGGCACATAGGACATTCGCAGAGAATCATGCATCATAGGGAAAACCGATTTGTTTAGGGATTATAATTAAGCAACGTCTAGAACTCGAAAACACTAATTTAGATCCTCTCCACTTTCGAGGTTCGGGATTCTATACTAAATATCCAAGAACCTAGACTTTTGAATGGTCTTAAAATAATTAGCATGCATTAAATAGACACAGGTTTCGGTAAGTTCACTGAGCCAAGGCGATCTACTTTCGAAGCCTCCTCGAACTCAGCTTGTCAAATATTTGGTTCAGGTGATTTAACAAGCTTTTGAAATGAAAATCTACCTATGGACAGACTACTAGATGCGTAAATATAGTAATCATGCATAAAGATCAACCGAGACAAAGACTATATGAATCCCTTATCAAATACTAGCATTTGATTAGGAATTCAAATACATGATCTCTTTGAGAAGCCTACAAACCTAAGTAATGAACTAATCAGACATGGAGCACAAAAAACAGCAAGCAATCAATGAGAAAAACATCATTAAATAGATCAAGAGTAAAGAAATCTTCTATATGATAAAGTATGAAATGAATCTCTCCAAAGAACACTTCAAAACTTGAAGAACAAAGAAAAGAATCTCTCAAATCTTTTGACGACTTGTAATTCTCTGTAAAACTTTGTGGCTCTCTATTTCTAAAGGCTAAACAACTTATTTATAATAGTAGGGTTTATTAGGGCATCCTCGGTTATGTTAGTTCTTGCGGAATCAAATTTGGTTAAGCGAACCAAAAGTTATGAGTTGAAATCTGTCTCTGACCACAAAATGTCTCTGTGACCAAAGTGTGCCAAAAATGAGCACTCCACCGATCCTGGCAACTCCATCACCCGGCCACAGCTTCAAATGTTGCTCCACATCCTTTCTTTCCGAGACAGACAGATATGTCTTCGGTTAAACGGCTATAACTTCTTGGTCATAGCTCCAAATGACTTCAAACCACTTGCATTTGAAAGTTAACTCAAATTAAAACTTCTGACCAAATTCCAGCTCAATCCAAAGAAGGGAATATCTTCGTTCATGACGTTCTTTCTGATACTGAGAATCTGTCCAGATTGGTAAAATGCAAAACTCAAGTGTTTGAGCCTCTGTCTTCATGATCCGTCAATGAAAATTTCTTGATAATATGAATGAGATCCAATTAGCATGTTTCTCCATCCATTTTGATGATTTAATCTGATTAGTCTCCAAAATCCCAAATAAGAGAAAACTACCTCTTGAGGTCCAAAAAGCATTAAAACATGCAAATAAATACGTAAAAATCGAACTAAAAACGGTAAATTAATGGTGTTATCAACTCCCCCGGACTTAGCTTCTTTTTTTTCCTCAAGAAAAGAAAAGCCAAGAACAAAAAAGAAGATTGAAAACACGGAAACAATCCTTCGTTTTCTGAAATATTGCGTCAGGGTCCTCTTTGTCATCTCCATACAGTAGCACCAACATACAGAGATCAGCTTCCACGTACTCCCCTTTCGCTTTGAAACAATCCCAATTTGAGCCAAAATCACAAAAGAAAACGGCATCTCCAATGGTTCCTATTAATTCTAAGGCGCGGTCTCATCGAGGGAATATCGATCTAAGAACAATTGACTCTTTACTCAATCAAGTTTCCAGCCACATAATCACCTTTTTAAATTCCTATCCTGTTCTATTCTTATGCTTTAGGGGTTGATTTTTTCCTAATTTTATAGGGTATCATTTTATTTTTTCTATCAAACCCCTTTGAGAATCGATTTTACCTACTTTTCTAGGGTATCAATTTATTTTTTCTATCTATCTCTTTTTCTCTATTTTTTTTCTTTCCTTTCTTTTCTAGATTAAGCATAAGTGGAATATGTCCCCATGAGTCTATAGGGTCCGAAATTTTTGAAATATTTGCCCCTTTTCGCTCATTTCATCGAACCTTAAATCCATTTTATATGAAAGAAATAATATAAGAGATATTACTCACTAAGAAATAGTGTCAGGCCTGAAAGAGGAGTCATCCAGAGTATACCAAGCCCCAAGATGAGAAATTAAATTCATTTTAAGGGTAGAACCAGCTTTGAAAATCCGAGTCCTAACAGGACATGGTCGTCCTAGTATATCGATCCACTTATAGGTTTATGTTTAGTAAAATATACAGTTAATAACTATTGTAGGACTAACACGAAAATTAGCACAAAATAAAAATTTCCAGCAACATAAGATCATGGATTCCAACAATTTTATTACTCAATAAAACATCAAATGACTCGATAAAAATAAAAAAGTACGTAAGAAAAAAGAAAATGTCATCAGTAACGAATAAATCCCCCTAGACTTACCTTGCACCATCTCGGTGAAAAAGCAATCAACAATACGGAATAACAAACTCAATAAAATAAAAATAAGAATGAAAATAGAAATGAAAAGAAAATGACTCGAACAATGAAACCTAATAAAGACTCAAAAGTCTGTGGAATGTGAATCATCCAGGGTCTGGCTGCTCACAACTGCGTCTGGATCCTGTGTGGGAGTGTATCCTACGTGGGCTGAAGAGTCACTCAGAGCCGTGTATGATGTCTCAGCTACATCTTGTCCCATGTCTGAAACTAGAGAGAAACTCTCTAAGTCTCCATCGTCAGCAGGCTCAGCTCTCTCTCTCTCTCTCTCTCTCTCTCTCTCTCCCTCCCTCTCTCTCTCTTTANGAGTACTCTTGAAGACTCCCAGTAAAATGGATTTAAGGTTCGATGAAATGACTAATATCTCTTATATTATTTCTTAGAACACGAAAAACTCTGCTCATCATCCTCTCTATTCGAACTCTCCTACTCCTCTTTGTAGCTAGACCAGTTCGAAGATCTTCTAAAGACTGTTTGTGGTACAAAATATGAAGCAACCATGCTCCTAGGAAGTGATCCTCTTACTTGTGCAGCAGCCTTGGCGATAAACGCCTTGGCTCAATGTTAGTCCCTCATGCCAAGGAAAGGGACACTCTGGATATCTCCTGAAAATCTGAAAAGAAAAAGGGTCGGAAAGAGTGTGACCTTCCTGCAGAGATGGAAGTGACGAGCAAGGAAGAATGTAGCAAGTTAGCTCTATGTCGTGAAGAGGCACGAGTGATGTACATACAATTTCATGCATATTTTAGTGTGTTTTAGCTTAG
>OVAN01002774.1:2068-31796 GCA_900406275.1 Anastatica hierochuntica
ATATTTAATTTTCTGAAAAACTATATAATCCCGCGCTTGGCGCGGGACAAATATCTAGTAAACATGATTTCGTAAGTCCGAGAATTCGCCAATTATAACATTAGCACCTGATTTGAAAACATAACCAATACCACAAGCATTAGAAGCCAACCGCCACGCAGTATCTACATAACAGCTTACACCAGACCAGGAAAGGGAGGAAACAGGGAAACAGATCAAAGGCCTTTTCTTGATAGCTTGTTGAGCAAGTAACCACTGTTTAGCATCATCTAGAGCTCGATGAATAACACAGGCTTCATAAATAATTTGCGTGGAGAAGAGTAAGACATTACGCGACTTCCAAAGATGACACAAGATCCAAGCCACTAAAGAAACCATTGGATAGTCCCATCAGAGGTAGATTCACCATTTTCGGAGCTTGAGCCAAGAACATGGATAACGAAGGAGAAGATGAAAACGTGGGAATTAGGATTAGCGCCATTTCCCAAACCCTTTGTGCGTATGGGCACTGTAAAAAGACATGCTCCTCTGACTCTATTTGTCCACAGCGGGAACATGGGCCCGTTTTTATACCCCGTCGTTGAAGCTGCAATCCCGCTGGTAATGCACCAGCTAATTACTGCCACAGAAAAGATTGGACCTTTGGTAAGGTCTGAACCTTCCACACATATTTAACCCAATCAAACTCAATGGGAGAAGAAATTGTAGGAGTTATTAAAAAGGTATAGGCAGATTTTACAGAATATTCTTCATTCTTGTTGAAAAGCCAAACAAGCTTATCTTGTCGAGGGATTGAACTCAACTGCAGTCGGGCAATATGATCAGCCCATTAGGGAATAACCCTATTGATTAAAGGCCAGTCCCAATCTCTTGTTACCTGATTGAGAGCTCATAAACCTTCATAAAATGCAATGTAGCATCAAGAGGACCTATTATCCCACAAAGAACAACCATTTATCATTCCAAACCGAGATCGAATGGCCATCTCCCACCAACCAACCAAGACCATTCAACAGTACAGCATGCCCCACTAGCACACTACACAAACCATGAGACCCCTGAGAGGGTGGTTTAGCATGAAGAAAAGAAGAATGGTGATAATATTAGTCAAGAAGCACACGGGAGACTAATGCTGCATGGTTAGAAAACAGACGCCAACCGAGCTTACCAAGGAGTGAATCATTATGGGCCTGGATGTCGCGAAAGCCAAGACCACCGACCGCTTTAGCTCCAGTAAGTTTCTCCCAAGAAACCCAACTTATCTTCTTTTGATCCAACTTGTCATCCCACCAAAAACGGGTCAAAGTCGATTGAATCCGTATCATAAGAGATACATGCAATTTAAAACACATCATAGCATATGTGGGAATGACTGATAACACGGACTTAAGCATGACTTCTTTCCCAGCCTTCAAAAGGAATCGAGACGACCATCAAATAGCTTTTTCTTGAATCTGGTCGACGATGCTAGTAAAAATGTCGTGCTTACGACGACCAAAATATTCGGGCAGCCCTAAATACTTCTCAGTATCTCCTTCTTGGTGGATGTTTAGAATCTTTTTTGCTACAAGTTTCCTTGACTCCGGAGTCTTGGAGGAGAAGGTGATCGACAATTTATTGACATTAATACGTTGGTCGGAAGCATTCTCATAAGCGCGAATGATCTCGCATAAAAATCTACAACTTGTAGCATCGGATTTACAGAGAAACATTGTGTCGTCTCAAAAAAGCAAGTGACTCAATTCCAAACTATTGCTTGATACACGAACCCCCGAAATAGCTCCCGAGTCTTGGGCTTTACTGCAGAGTCCAGACAAGACTTCAGTACAAAGCACAAAAAGACAAGGACTTAGGGGGTCCCCTTGTCTTAAGCCTCGCGTGGGAACAACTTGCCCGCGAGGAACCCCATTAACAAAGAAAGAGTATGAGACAGAGCTCACACATTCCATAATCCACCCAATCCAAACATCATGGAAACCAAGTCGCTGCAAAACAAGCCGTAGAGAGTCCCACTCAACTCTATCATAGGCTTTGGTCATGTCAGTCTTGACCGCCATTGTACTTCGTTTTTTGGCCTTCGAAAGCCTCAAGAAATGTAGAGTAATTAGAATATTGTCAGAAATTGTCCTACCGGGAACAAAATCTGATTGATTCTCAGAGATAACATGAGGAAGTACTGAGTGCATACGGTTGGTCAAGATCCTAGCTACAATCTTGTTTAAAACATTACAGAGAGCAATGGGACGATATTCCGAAACACTATGTGGATTGGCAACGTTAGGAATCAACCTCAAATTCGTCGCATTCATCAGTCGAGGAAAGATCCCAGATACAAAGAAATGCCCGACTTCGCGGGTAACAATAGGGCCAATAATAGGCCAAAAGGTATGGAAAACACTGGACGAGTACCCATCAAGACTTGGGGCTTTGTCCGTGCTTATCGCCAACACCGCCGCTTTGATATCCTCAGGTGAAGGTAGGCAAGTCAAGGCATTGTTTTGAGCCTTGGTGATCTTCGGGTTGCAGCGCTTCTTCCACCACATGAAGGTCACAGGAAGGCTCGAAAGTGAAGAGAGAATCATATAAGGAAATGATTATGTCGGCAATCACATGCTCTTTAAACCTAGCCACTCCATAATTATCCTCCATAACCGTAAACAAATTCCATGTTCGCCTATTTTTTGTGGTCGCATGGAAGTAGTCGGAGTTTTGATCACCACTTTGGAGCCATAGGATACGACTTTGTTGGTGCCAAAACTCTTCCTCATCTCGATATGCCTTGGAAAGCACGACATTCAACCTAGAAATCTCAAGTGTATCTTCAACAGGAGCCACAAGAGCCACATCAAGAGCCATATGCTTTTCAGCAATCAAATTTTGGCTATTAAAATTCCTTTCTTTTGGCCACTTTATCAGCTCGGTACGGCAACCATTAAGCTTCATCTCCACCGATTGGGGGGTTGAACCTTAACAAACACTAGCGATAAGGTCATAAATCTCGTCGAGTTCTCTTAACCGATTATCAAAATTTGAACATCTTCTTAGGTTTGGTAAGATAATCATCAAGAAAAATGACCAAAGAGCGATGGTCGTAGCCCTGAAACCAAAGGTATTGAGCTCGGCCCGGAGGGAAAGATTCTACCCATGTATTCTTCGACAAGGCTCTATCAAATCGGACATGAACCAAATGATCATGTCGCATACCTCTCCAGGAAAGGTAGTTACCAGAATAATTCACATCCCACAGTCCCTTAGAGGAAACAAAACTGCGGAATTCAATGAAAGAACCTTCGGGTCTTGGTGGGCCACCGCGTTTCTCAGATTGGAAGAGAATCTCATTGAAATATCCTACTAAAAGCCATGCAGAATCTCTATCCTTAGAAAAACCAGAGATTTCATTCCAAACCCGTAAACGATTTGCTTGTACAGGAGCACCGTAGACAAAAGTAATATGAAAGCTCTTATTTCGATAAGATAGGAGAGTATCAATATAGTTAGGAGAAGTAGAGCGTATCTCCAAACTTATGTCTTCTTTCCAGAATAGTGCTAACCCAACATTTCGATAAAAGAGGAGACTATCATTAGTTACTGAAACATTTATTTAAAAATATATAATTTAATATTTTTATAAACTTAAATATTTATTTAATTTGTAAATTTTAATTTTAAATTCTTTTGATTGATTTTGGCTTTTAATAATAATTTATTTTTGAATGTTATTCATTTATACATTTTAATTGATTTAGAGTTAAGTTTTTTTTGGTCTGTCGCGATTTTGAGGCGAAATAAAAAGAGTTTTTTTTGTTCTTCTCTTCCGATTTACTCTCATCGCAATCGGTGGTTTAGTTACATTAATTTTGACGTGGCGGCAGTTTCTCAACTCATACACGTTTTGATGGTTTTACCCATGATGGATTGCGGCACTCATCGTGATGAAGGCTCTCGTAATTATAAACAATTTCTAGGGTTCTTTTGGGGCTTTCTACAATCTCATCTCTTTCTCTCAAATTGCTCTCATTTGTTGTTTCTTTTCCAATCTTCTGTCATGATTGACAATCTCCGGAGACAAATTGAAGGCTTTGAACTCGGTATCGATGATGAATATGTGGTCTTACCGGCTGAAGCGGTGATGCAAGCGAAGGGCGGGAATCATTTTGTCATCATTTGTTAGCCTCTAATGCCTCGCCGACAGAACATTCAGACTATCCTCGTCCATCTGCCTCGACTTTGGGGACAGGCGGGGATCGTTTACAGTAGAATCCTTGACGATCGTAGTTTCTAGTTCATTTTCCCCTTCGAAGAGTCTGAATGTTGTTATCCGGCATGGTCCATGGTCTTTCGCAGACCGTATGCTTATAATGGAGTGTTGGTACCCACTGATGAATCCGCTTGAGATGAATTTTATTCCATTTTGGATTCAGGTGCGGGGAATTCCCCTTCAATTCTTGAACCAAGAAATGATCTCGTTAATTGGTAGAGCGACCGGACAACTACTGTAGGTGGATTATGATCCTATCATTGCCATACGGGTTGAATTCGTAAGGATTTTGATTGATTGGGATGTCCATGAACCGCTTAGGTTTTGCAGATACTTCCAATTCCTCCCAGGAATCAACACACTTTTGCATCTATCTTACGAAAGACTCAGAGGGGTTTGTACCGACTGTGGAATTCTCACACATGATACATGAGCTTGTCTTTTGCCGAACTGTGCACCAGGTCCAAATGAACCAGATGAAGACGATGCTGACAACCACAATTTGAATGGGTTTAGCGGTTCTCATCTCCTTCCGGCCAATCTTGTGCTTAATGCAGGTCCCAATGTTGTACCAAGTTTCGTTGATCTGATTGAAGCTGGTTTGATTGTTCTTCTGGCGAATGGAGTTAATCATGCTCATCCACATGTTGCTGCTCCTCCTCTCGATGTAATTCCACTTGCCATTCTGCCGGCAGAGCCTCTGATGGTGGACAAAGGGCCTGTACTGGTCTTGCAACCTAATAGTCCGATCAGCTCTGATCGTACATTTATTGATCCCGATGATGAAGATATGGGAGAAGCCTTGGAGTCTCGTAAAAGAAAGTTTGAGGAAAGTGATGTTGTCGAAGGTCAGAGGAGAAGGAAGACGCTTAAGTTGGGTGAAGGCAGTGGCACAGCTCATGATGATGATGATGACAGAGGCGCGGTGGGCCCGAAACCACCAATTTCGCCAGGAGTACGACCGTATGGAACTGCCAAGGCAGTGACATAGACTTGACGGTTCGACGCCTTAAGGAGATACGTCAAAAATACCTCCCAGACATCATATGCCTGCTTGAAACCAAACAAAACGATGACTACATTCGAGATCTTTGTTGTGATATAGGTTCTGATTTCTCTTTCATAGTACCAAATGTAGGTCTTAGTGGAGGCATTGCCTTGTTTTGGAAAATCTGTTGTTGTTTCTATTTCCTTTGCCTCCGCAAATCTCGTTCATTGTACCCTTGAAATTAATGCAATTATCTTTAATTGTTCTTTTGAATATGGTTATCCTGACACTCAAATGCGACATCATCTCTGGGAAAAGTTTGAACGTATTTCAACTTTAACGAATGGTCCTTGGTTATGTATTGGTGATATTAATGAAATCGTTAGTAATGATGAAAAGAAAGGTGGGCCAAAAAACAGTGGAACACAAGTTTACTGACTTTAGACGTATGATAGCTGTTTGCGACTTCCACAGTCTCAAAAGTATAGGGGATCAGTTTTCTTGGACTGGGAAATTCAACAACCATGACGTCCGCTGCTTCCTGGGAAAAGCAATGGGTAATATGGAATGGCTCTCGTTATTTCCCTCAGCACTCCTGGAATTTTTTCCGTTTGAAGGATCTGACCATCGTCCACTTGATATCACACTGTCACGACCATCATTCAATAAAAAATATTGTTTCTACTACGCTAATAGCTTGTACGCTAATGATTCTTTCTGACACAAAGTTGTTCAGAGCTGGAATAATACAAGTCTTAATCATATGCCATTAGAAGCGAAAATTCAAGAAGCTCGTACGACCATTGTTCTTTGGAAAAGGAACCATAAACCTAATGCGGAAAAGAGTATCACATTGTTAAAGAAACATTTAGATAGAGCTTGCTCTAGTCGCAGCACATCTACATCAGTTCGCAAAGCCATTAAGAAGGAACTAAATCATGCGTACACAGATGAGGAACACTATTGAAAAATGAAGAGTAGAAATCAATGGCTTCGATTGGGTGATCATAATATATGTTACTTCTATGCTAAAACCAAAACTTGTGTTGCTAAAAATAAAATCATGGCCACTGAGGATGACCACGGGCGAAGTTACCGTGGTGACGAAGAAATCGGTCATGCGGTTGAAAACTACTTTTTCTCCTTATTTACCAGTGGCGGGGTTTCAGATACACTGGAGAAGGTGTTTGTGGGTTTCCATCAAAGAGTATATGAAACTATGAATGCTAAACTTACTCATATGGTTACAGATAATGAAATTCAACTTGTTGTGTTCGCTATTGGAGCAACCAAGGCTCCTGGTCTAGATGAGTTTACAACTGCCTTTTCAACAATTTTAGCCAGATATTAAAGGTGACATCATTCTCGAGGTAACTAACTTCTTTTGTTCTAGAATAATGAAGGATAAATGTAACCATACCAATGTATGCTTGTTACCTAAAAAAGATCTGCCTTTGAAAATATATAATTTTCGGCTTATTGCATTATGCAACGTAAGCTATAAAATTATCTCTAAAATTCTTTTCAATCCACTCAAAGAGCACTTACTATCCCTCATATTCCCAAATCAAACGGCTTTTATATATGAAAGGAACATTCTTGACAATTTCATTATAGCACATGAAGTCCTCCGTTCCTTGAAATCGAGAAAACGATGGTCAAAATCATATATGGCTATTAAAATAGATATCACTAAAGCATATGATTTTTTATTGTGTCATTTTCTCCGGCGTACAATGGAGGCCATGGGGTTTGATCAAACATGGACCAGTTGGATTATGGCTTGTGTAGAATCGACTACTTATTCGGTATTAATAAATCGGTCTCCAAAAGGTGATATCACTTCTGGCCGAGGGCTTCGACAAGGTGACCCTCTTTCGCCATACATGCTCATCTTATGCGCGGAAGTGCTCACATATATGCTTCGTACAATTGTTATCAAGAACAAAATAAAGGGGATCAAATTAAGTAATAAAGGGCCAACATTATTCAATCTGATGTTTGCGGATGATGCTCTATTCTTCTGTCATGCCCACCCTAGATCATGTAAGGCCATTATGCAAACACTACGCCTCTATGAAAATATATCAGGTCAATCTGTCAACTTAAATAAGTCTACCATCACTTTCGATTGTAGGGTTTCTGATGATGTCAAGTCACGGCTTTGTCGCGTCCTCAACATCCACAATGATGGTGAGAATGGCAAATACCTAGGCTTACCAGAACAAGTTGGGTGGAAGAAGAAGGATATCTTCAAATACATAGTTCAAGAAGTACAACAGCGAACAAGCAATTGGACCAATAGATTTTTTCGGACGCATGAAAAGAAAACATCATCAAAACAATCGCGCTAGCGTTACCAGTCTATACCATGAACTACTTTAAATTATATAAGGGTATATGTGAGGATATCGAGGCATCATTAGCGGTTTATTAGTGGAGCAAAGATAAGGATACCAAGGTCATGTATTGGTTTTCTTGGGATATATTGAGTCAATCCAAGTGGAACGGAGGTCTGGGATTCAGAAACATTGAGAACTTAAATAATGCACTATTAGGCAAGCAAATTTGACGGATACTTCACAACCCGGATTTCTTTGTTGCTCGGACTCTCAAGGGACGATACTTTTCGGACAGTCATATCATGGAGGCTAAACTGGGAGCCAAACCTTCTTTCATTTGGTGTTCATTGCTAAAGGGTCGTACCTTGGTTAAGAATGGTATGCGCATTATAATTGGGAATGGTGACACCACTAACATATGGGAGGATAATTGGTTATCGGTGTTACCACCACGACCACCTAGTCAGATATTTTGACCTCTTACTGATATGTCCTCAGTGCGGGATGTGATGTCTTCTGATCAATCAAGTTGGGATTCAAGTAAGCTCACGACCAATATTGCTGCAGAAGACATTGAAATTATTAACACCATACAGTTGAGCCGATTCTCAAAGTTGGACCTAATCGGTTAGGCATATACCCCACAAGGAATCTATACTGTCAAATCGGCTTTCAGACTCGCGAAACAAATGAATAATGATGTTTGTTGCCTATTCCTGTAAGAATAGATGTCAAAGACTCCATTTGGAAATTAAAGACAGCTCCGAAACTCAATCATTTTCTTTGGAGAGCTCTTTTACAAGCTCTACCGGTTGGCTCTATCCTACGTTAAAGACGCATAATGACGGATACTACTTGCAAGAGATGTTGTCAACATGAAGAAACACTAAATCATCTATTCTTCACTTGTACCTATATCCAAGCTATATGGCGCGGACTTCAACCCATAGACCTTATTCTACTCGATGGCTCTGTTGCTTTTGAGGATAAGATGGCAGTGATCACTAATAACCATACCAATTTGATTCTGCCGGAGGTATCAAGACATATACCTATATGGGCATTGATGGAGAATATGAAAAAGTCGAAACATGCTTGTGTATCAAAAGAAATCAAGTGACTGACACCATGATGTAACCCTTATAGTTCGTGATACTGAGGAATTTCTGCATGTGGTAAACATCATCTCTCCGACCTTCTCCAACCATCAGCCGTGAATATCATGGACACCCCCCCCCCCCCCCCCCCGTNATAATTTTGACACAAGTTATCGTGAACATCATCAATCTCTAGCAGGATGGATTATACGAGATGAACATGGACGCTACATCGGATCAGGTCATGCAAGGGGTCATGTTTGTAGTGATGTCATTCAGGCTGAGCTTCAAGCATTACTAATGTTTGTCCACAAAATGTGGATACAAGGGTTTCGCCATGTCACTTTTTAGGGCGACAACAAAAAGATTATTAAATTAGTGAAAGGAGAAAATCTTTACTTCAACCATTATAACCTTATTTGTGATATTCAAGGATGGTTAGCGCGCTTTACAAACTCCAAGCTTATGTGGACTCCTTGGGATTCTAATCAAGTCGCACACTGCTTATCCAAGCCTAGCTTCCCTTTAAACACATGTTTTGAATCTTTTTCTTACATTTCCCGTTGTATCACAAACTTACTATTGACAGACCAATCGTGATCCAATAAAAGATCATTTTGGAAAAACATTTATTTTTTTAGAAATCTAAACAGTTTCCGTTTATTTGTAAGGTTTTTATTTCCTCTTTTTATGAAATTAGATTTTAGTAGTTGTTTCCGTTTTTTTTAATTTAATTAATTCATTAATATATAAGATAAGAAGATGATTTTAACTAAATTTCTATTTTATTGAATAAGTTTTTTTTGTGGTCACCTTATTGAATATGTTTAACAAAGTTTATATATGTGTATGTCGATCCGTTGTCTATCTGCAACATAACATGCAAAAGTATTTATTTTCTCCGATTCTTAAAGGGTGCAAATGGTACTTGATGAGTTGAAAAAATGAATATGAGAAAAATAATGGGTGGAATAAAAATGAATGGAATAAATGGTAAAAAGAAAAAAACTGAAAAAATGGAAAAATTTTGTTACGCTTACTACTCCCATGTTTTAGGGAGGAACAAAATTTGGCGTAAAACTAAAATTTTCCACTAATTTTTGCAGGTCCCACTAACTTTTTGTAAATTTCTAATTTTGAAAAATGGTGTAACATAGGTTGATTCTAGAGTAATTATTTATTATGCTGTAATTTTTTTCTCCAAAAAGGACAACTATTTGCATCCAAAAACTAGACCCAAAATTTAAATCACTATTCATATCCAAATTTAGATCGGAGAAAATAGTACTTGGACCCACTTATATCTACAGCTGTTCAGATATAATATGAATACGTCAAAAATAGCAAAAACTCAATGTTACAAATTATTTATACAACAAGTTTTACTAAAATATTAAAAAATAGAAAATATCATAAGAATATTTCGTTTAGGTTTTTATAATAATTTTTTTTAAATCTAAGTTCAGTAAATAAAATTTAGTTTTGATGATAATAATTCAATAATTATTTTATATAGATTTTGTAAATATGTTCAAGATTACGCATGAAAATGGACGCTGCTATTCACATATAGTGATTTTTACACCAAATTACTTGGATCCACCACCCGAAAACTTTGAATATCATTTTTCTTTAAATGTATCACGGTTCCTAGATACTTTGTCCAGTCAGTAAATAGGTTTGAAGTTGCATCTAAAATATTGCTAACAGTACAGGCATTGTCACTAATGGCGGTGGGAGTTGGCCGTTTGAGGACGCAAAGTCATCAGATTGGGTAGACATGATCGATAACTTCCAAGGAGGAGATTTGGCAACACGATTGCAAATTCCAATCATATATGGCACTGATGCGGTACATGGTAACAGCAACGTCTATGTGCTACTGTCTTCCCTCATAACATTGGTCTTGGCGCCACCAGGTAAATGTATTTGCCTTAAAGTGTTGTGCTTACACTAGGAGTGGGCATTCTGGTACTACGTTTGGTTTTGAATTTATTCGAGTTCCGAGTTCCGAGTTTTTTGGGTTAGAAGTATAAACTCATTTTAGGTTATGTTGTGACCAAATTAGTTTGGTTGTTGTTAACGTAATAACACTCCCAATAGAGACAAAGACTTGGTGAGAAGAGTCGGGGTTGCAAGCACTTGAAGTAAAGGCGAGTGGCGCTCACTGGACGTTTGCTCCCTGCGTGGCCGTGAGTCCTGTACCGACGAAGTAGCTTCTATAATTGATTTTGAATTCAAGAGTTTAAATTTTGCTTCTTTTATCTTCTTCTACGACAGGTCTCTAAAGATCCAAGATGGGGATGATGCTATGAAAGTTATGGAAAAGATACTGAAATTGTGTCTGATATGACTTCAATTGTCTTGGGCCTACAAGGGGAGCCACCTGAAAAACATCCTCATGGTTACCCTTTTATTGCACGAAGGTACAAGCAAATAAATGCTGGGATTGACATGGTTAAACTCTAAAAACCCTCTTAGTGAATTGTTTTCATCTCCCTAAATGATTGATCGATTGGAGATAATCAAATGTTATGCAGGTGATGGTACCTTTCAAGTACGAACAGTTTATACACAACCTGACGGATCTAGTTGAGTCTGGGGAAGTACCTATGGCTCGTGTCAATGATGCTGTTGAAAGAATACTTAGAGTAAATTTTATCGCAGGTCTTTTTGAAAATCCTATCTCAGACCGATCATTGTTGGGTACTGTTGGTTGCAAGGTGTGATCTCCCATACCAAATGACATGAGAACAGAGTGTTGCCACTTTTCTATGATGCCTCATTTCTGATACACTTTGTCTTCATGTTTGTAGGAACATAGAGAATTGGCACGTGAAGCGGTTAGAAAGTCTTTAGTTCTTCTAAAGAAGGGAAAAAATGTCGATAAACAATTTTTGCCACTAGATCGCAATGCCAAAAGTATTTTAGTTGCTGGAACGCATGCTCATGATCTTGGATATCAATGCGGTGGATGGACAAAGGCATGGACTGGCCTAAGTGGCAGGATCACTATTGGTTAGCTAAATCAAATGTGATATGGTTTTGAAAACTAGTCAATATTGTGGCTGATTTAATTTGCTTTTAATTTGAAAAATGTAGGCACGACGCTCTTAGATGCCATAAAAGCAACAGTTGGAGACGATACCGAAGTTATCTACGAGAAGATTCCTTCAGAAGAAACTTTAGCCTCGAGTGAAGGGTTTTCTTACGCCATTGTTGCAGTGGGGGAATCTCCATATGCAGAAACACGCGGATATAGCTCTGAACTCATGATACCCTTCAACGGCAACGACATATTAACCATGGTGGCCAAAACAATCCCGACAGTAGTGATCTTGTTCTCAGGACGACCTATGGTTCTTGAGCCACAAGTTCTTGAAAATACCGAGGCTTTGGTTGCCGCTTGGCTGCCCGGAAGCGAAGGGCAAGGGATGCCTGACGTCATTTTTGGAAAATATGACTTTGAGGGGAAGTTACCAGTGAGTTGGCTCAAACATGTTGAACAACTGCCACTAAACGTTGGTGCCAAGTCGTATGAGCCATTGTTTCCTATTGGTTTTGGCCTCAATTGCAATTCAGGTGACAATATCTGATGTAGCATAATCCACTAGAGTGCTTAATAAGTAATCCCACTATTTTTCGTAATCGTCTTCTCCTATGGTGTAACATACTTCCGATTGTGTTGGAAATACATTGTTATGGATTAAGATTTTTATTATATTTTGTTTTTACCTGTTTCTACTATTTGCATTTGAGACTTTTATGGAATCAAAATATCTTGTGTGGAGTATTTTAGTCTTTTGTGAAGTCTTAAAAGTATTTTTGTGAAGACATGTTAGGGTTTTTCAGCACGCACAAGATCGATTGATATGATGTTTTTTGCTAATAATTAGTATTACACAAAGTACATATAACATGCATTTAACGAAAATTCATTTCCTAACAACACATCTTTAATTCTACAATTCTACATTGAGTAGTTTATCATTCTCTTCAAACTCATTGACTTGCTTTTGGTTAGATGAGTTGTTATTTTTGCATCGATATATAATGGTTATAACTTCATTGAAAACTCACGTCAACTTACAACGCATTTCTTTGTGGTCGTAAATTTTTTTTGCGTTATTCTCGACGAATATGACGAAATATGTCAACACTAATTTACGACGGTCTATTTACATCAAAACATATGTTTTTCTTGGTAGTGTAAAGTGCCTTGCATGACTAACTCAACTTTGCAGAGAATAGAAAAAGACTAGATCAACCTAATAAAACAACTAATATGGCATTGTCATCCAATCAAATTAGTAGGCATGACCTGTGTCCGCATGGGAAAAGTCGTGTAGTGATAAGTTCTTGACGTGTTATGAAGCTAATGTTTGTTTAATTAAGTTGACTAATGGGTTTACTTAGTTTTTTACAATTAATGTGTCTTGCATAGATGGTCGTTGGTCAATGATTTTATTTTGGCTAGTTCAACGAAAACGTAATCCATTAAAGCCAAATCTATATAATATTTAATTTAATATGATTAGGCATAAATATATATTGGGATATATATTAAATAAGTATATATTCCATATACAATACATGTCTTATTTGGTAATTTATGTGGGAACATTGTAATTAGCATTAGGTTAAACGATTATGTACATATACAGAGGGTTGTACATTGCTAATGAATAAGAGAGAAAACCTTTTCTATATATTCTAGGTCTCTTGACATGGTATTAGAGCAAAAGATCCATTGATTTTGCTTAATTGAGTTTACGTTTCTGTTTCCTTATTACATTCTCTTTCATATATTCGACTCTGTTTTATTCTCAAGATGAGAACAGAGGAAGGAGAACAGAGTGAGTCAGAGATGAGCGCGATCGGGAAGAATCCAAGCACTTCCAAATCGTAAGTTGAAGTTCAAAGAAGAACAATATCGCCATATGATCTCTCTGCGAGCGATAACCCGGGTTGTGTGATTTCTCAGCCAAGTCTCAAAGGGAGTAACTATGTTGAGTGGTCTGGTAACTTGAGAATGTCTCTCAAAGCCAGGAAAAAGTTTGGTTTCGTCGATGGCTCTATTCCATTAGCTACCGCGGAGCCTTGTGATGTAGAAGATTGGTGGACGAATAACGCTCTAGTGAGTTCGTGGATTAAGCTCACCATCGAGGAGAACATTCATTCGACTCTTCCTACCTTTGAAGTTGTAAGGGATTTATGGCTTCATATTCAGAGAAGATACTCTGTGAAAAACGAACAAAGGGTCCAGAGGACAAAAGCTGATATGCGACGTGTAGACAACATGGTCTCTCGATTGAAGCTTACTATGGGAAGATGATGAAATTGTGGACTGCTTTGGTAGAGTTTCGACAAACACGAAGCTGTGAATGTCCATTGAGTGTTGACGCTGAGAGAGAGAAACAGGAGGATCGTCTCCAAGAGTTTCTCACAGGTATCGATGAAGCAATTCATGGGGCTGCAAAGTCTAATCTCTTATCAAGAGATCCTCTGCCTTCGATTGAGGAAGCTTATAATGTGCTTCTGCAAGATGAAGATTCAAAGCATATATCTCGAGTGATGGATGAGAAGTTTGAGACTATGGCACACACGGTTCGGACTGCTGGTCTGGCCTTACAAGTTAACACGAATCAATTTCTTTCAAAGGAGGAGAGAATGTGCTTACACTGTACTAGCTGTGGGAAAAATGGCCACAAATCTACCAACTGTTTTCGCACGATCGGATATCCGGATTGGTGGGTGGAGAAAACACGTGGTCGTGGGAAAGCTGGTCGTGGAAAAGGCACGATGAATGGCTCTGGATCTCGTCAAACTCAGGTGGAGACTCCTCGGGTTAATGCTGTTCAGAGCTTACCTTCACATCAAGTCATGGCTAACACTATCACAGCTACTGATCGCATTGGTTTGACGAGATTAACGGATGAACAGTGGAGCAATCTCGTCATGTTGTTGAATGAGCGTAAACCATCAGTTGAAAAACAGTCAGGTACTTACTTCTTATCCTCTTGGATTATTGATTCCGGTGCTACGAATCATATGACAAGATCTCATAGCTTTCTCTCGGATATTCGTGAGGTAGTTCCTTCTCTACAAGTGAAACTGCCAGATGGGAGAATGACTATGGCTACACAAAAGGGAACAATGGTTTTGAGTTCTCAGCTTACTGTGGAGAATGTTTTGTTTGTAGATGGCTTGCAATGTCACTTGATCTTTGTGTCGCAGTTGACTAAGCAGAAAAAGTGTCTATTACAGACTACTGACAAGATTTGCTTGATTCAGGATCGCATTTCCAAGATGCTGATTGGAGTGGCTGAACAAGTAGAGGGGTTGTATTTTCTTAGAGGGATGGAGTTTGTTGGTGCAATGCGGAGTACGGATAAAGTATCGGTTGAAGTGTGGCATCAAAGGCTTGGACATCCTTCTAAACGAGCTTTGGATTTTTGATCTATTTCTGATTTAAGTAGTGATAAGAGTTTGCCGAATCAAGTTTGTGAAACTTGTATTAGAGCTAAATAGACTCGTTGTTCGTTTTCTACAAGTTCTAATAAAACAACGAATTTATTCGAGATGGTTCATTGCGATACTTGTGGTCCTTATAGGACTAAATCACATTGCGGAGCAAGCTATTTTCTTACTGTGGTTGATGACTACTCACGTAGCGTATGGCTTTATTTGTTGTCAATGAAACAAGAGGTTTCACGTGCTCTCAAAGAATTTCTAGTATACATCGAGCAACAATTTGGTATTATGGTTAAAAGGATTCGGAGTGATAATGGAACCGAATTTATGTGTATGACTAATTTTTTTCTAGAAAGAGGCATCATACATGAAACCTCGTGCGTTGGTACTCCGAAACAGAATGGTAGAGCAGAACGTAAGCATAGACATATCCTCAATGTTGCTCGAGCTTTACGGTTTCAAGCATCGCTTTCGTTAGAGTTTTCGGGAGAATGTATTTTGACGGCGGCTTATCTTATCAATAGAACTCCGACTTCTATTTTGGATGGTAAGACACCATTTGAGCTTTTGTATAAAAGATCACCTCCTTTGACACATCTTATGATATTCAGATGTTTATGTTACGCACATAATCAATATCACAAGGGTGATAAATTTGCTTCTAGGAGTGTCAAAGGAATTTTTCTCGGGTATCCTTCCGGGAAGAAGGGATGGCGTATCTATGACATCGATACGGGAAATATATTTTGTTCTAGAGATGTGGTGTTCAATGAATTGGAATTCCCATATGCTACAGGTAATTCTAAGAATGATGAGGTTTATAATGGTGTTTTTGTCGAGACCACCTCTAGTTGATGTCACTTTGCTTCCTGATCAATCATTGGAGGAGAATAATGTTGTGGAGCCACATGTTTCCCACTCATTATCGACTCCTGATACTACATTATTGGTACGTGAAGATGAGAGAGATAGTGATACTGATGATGATAATCTCGATCCTCTGGTTTTCTTTGATGAGCATGAAACTCGTCGAGTTTCAGAGGTCATTGGATCACGCTCTGTTTCAGAAAATAAAAACAGAGCGGCATCGCGTTCGTCTTCTCCGGTAACGATGATGAACATAACCTCCGTAGATGCAGAATCTCCATCGACGGAAACCTCTGTGACTTCATCTTCTCCGATGAAGGAGCATGATCCAGCGTCGGAATTAAATAAGAACATGTCTACGGAAGCTACAGAGGTCATTCAATTGGGTAGAGGTCATCGTATACCGAAGCCACCGGCCAAACTCCAAGATTACGTGTTACAGACGTTGGTTGAGTCACCGGAAACATCTCCGGCACTATATAGGCTGGCTTTTTACGTCAACTGTGAACAGTTTTCGTCATCTCATCGAGCATATTTGATGGCACTCACATCATATGTTATTCCCAGCTCATATTCTGAGGTTGTTATCGAAGAAGTCTGGAGAGACGCGGTGACATTCGAGATTGATGCTCTAGAACAGAGTGGGACTTGAACGGTTGAAACGTTACCTAAAGGTAAGAAAGTTACCGCTTGCAAATGGGTATTCACCGTAAAGTTGCGGTCAGATGGGAGTCTTGAACGCTACAAGGCTCGGTTGGTTGCTTGTGGGAATAGACAGATAGAAGGGAGTGATTATGATGAAACCTTTGTGTCAGTTGCTAAGATGACAACCGTTCGTTCGTTTTTGGAAGTCACTGCATCTCAGAATTGGGAGGTTCATAAAATGGATGTGCATAATGCATTTATTCACGGAGATTTGGAAGAAGAGGTGTATATGAGATTGCCACCTGGATTTCGGACTAGTGATACTACAAAAGTGTGTCGTCTACATAAATCCTTATATGGTCTTCGCCAATCTCCGAGATGTTGGTTTGCCAAGCTAAGTTCGGCGTTGCGAGAATATGGATTTATTCAGTCGGTCTCGGATTATTCATTTTTTGCCTTGGACAAACACAGAGATCGATTGCATGTGTTAGTATATGTGGATGATTTGATTATCTCTGGAAATTCGTTGCAGATAATGACCACATTCAAAGTGTATTTGAGCAAGTGTTTCCACATGAACGATTTGGGATTGTTGAAATATTTTATTGGCATTGAAGTTGCTCGAAGTCCGAAAGGTATTTATTTATGTCAAAGAAAATATGTTCTTGATATTATTTCGGAAACAGGGTTACTTGGTGCGAAACCTGCGAGTTTTCCGTTGGAGCAGAACCAACGATTAGCACTTGATGAGGGCGCAGATCATGATGATGTTGTTGGCTACCGTCGTCTTGTTGGTCGCTTGATATACTTGGCGGTAACTCGTACCGATCTGTCCTACTCTGTACATGTGTTGTCTCAATTTATGTAGAAGCCAAAAGCAGCGCATTGGGACGCGGCTTTACGGGTAGTTCGGTATTTGAAAGGTAATCCTGGACAAGGAATTTTGCTACAAGCAAATATGGAATTATCATTGGTGGCTTGGTGTGATTCTGACTGGGCATGATGTCCGACTACACATTCCGTTCGACCTCTGGTTGGTTTTTACAGCTCGGTGGATCACCGATTTCGTGGAAGACTAAGAAGCAACAAGTGGTGTCTTTGTCTTCTGCGGAAGCGGAATATCGGGCAATGTCTCTTACCTTGAAAAAGATCATTTGGGTAAAAGATTTGTTGGTAGATTTAGGGGTCGAGCATAAGTCTTCGGTTCTTTTGTTTTGTGATAGTAAGGCAGCGCTACATATCGCGGCGAATCCGGTGTTTCATGAACGGACGAAGCATATTGAGAAGGATTGTCATTTCATACGAGATGAATTGATACGTGGCACAATTGTTGCTTGTCATGTCTCAACAAAGGATCAACTAGCTGATATTTTCACGAAAGCACTTGGAAAGTTGGAATTTGACAAATTTATTGGCAAGTTGGGTGTGCTTGATTTGCACTCTCCAACTTGAGGGGGTATTAGGATATATATTACATTAGTGTATAGTCCATATACAATACATATCTTATTTGGTAATTTATGTGGGAACATTGTAATTAGCATTAGGTTAAACGATTATGCACATATACAGAGGGTTGTATATTGCTAATGAATAAAAGAGAAAACCTTTTCTGTATACTCTAGGATTATGCAATATGATTTTGGCATGTTTGGTGAAGTAACTTTAATCAAGTGGTTCTATGTGGGTTTAGGATTAGGCGATTAATAATGGTACGCTGTAAAATCATCATTTTCTAAACTAATTGTTTGCATTTATCAGTAAACCAACACATTTTTGATAAGGTTTGGCGTGTAACTTAATGGTTAATTAAGCTAGCTAGTGTGTTTACTTAATTCTATTTGTAACGTGTCATGTCCAAAACTTTTAAATTTGATTTAAGAATATTTCAAGTCAAACCGAAAACAATAAATAAAGAATAAGGAGAGGAGGTAGTCTTGGGTTGCTATATATAAAGACTAAGGAGAAGCGGTGTGAAGTAGTCAATAAACTTGTAATAGAAGGAATAAAAGAAAGAGTTGAGACTTATGGAAAAAAAGGAAGAGCAATGTGTTTACAGAAATGCAGAGGCGCCAGTGGAGGCGCGTGTTCAAGACCTTCTTTCTCGGATGACTCTAACGGAGAAGATCGGCCAGATGACTCAGATCGAACGAGTCGTCACTACTCATGCCGTCATTACAAATTCTTTCATCGGTATTACACAACCACAATTCAAGTTTTGTTTTTTCCCTCTGTTTTTTGGTCGACGAACAGACTTGTAGTTTCCCAATACTTATTTCTTTGTCAAAAAGTAAATTTTAATTTGATGTATCATCCAAAAAAAATTTTCTTGTGTGAAGTAATATAGAATAGAGTATTGTATTGAGTTGTTGATAATGAATGACAGATAGAGGTATATATATATAAGACTTAAACCTATCTCAACTAGGAATAGAACTTATCTAAATCTTATGATATATCTAAATAACTAATCTTTATCACATTAGTATTCTAGAATAATTCGGTTTGGGCTTCACGGACTTCGCTTTGTAACCGGACTTAACAGTCCATAATAGTTGGTCCGCAAGATATACATCTTGCTTCCCAAGATATCTCCAATATCTTGTTAATGGATATGGTGGTGACAGGTAGTGTGCTGAACGGCGGAGGGAGTTGGCCGTTCGAGGATGCAATGCCGTCGGATTGGGCGGATATGATCGATGGCTACCAAAAGGCAGCGCTTGCTACACGTTTGGGAATCCCACTTATCTACGGCATTGACGCTGTCCACGGCAACAACAACGTTTATGGAGCCACCATCTTTCCCCACAACATTGGCCTCGGAGCCACCAGGTTCTTTTTCACTTCTAGCATACTGCAAATTTGGGCAGAAGAGTGATAGTGTTAAGTTTCATTACTAATTGACAATGAGTGGATTGATCCATGTTTTTTATATAGTATTTTACGTCTCAAATTCCTTACACGTCTCTTTGAAATAATTGAATCAAATTGTAGTAGTGATTGGAGAAGTGGTTGTTAAATGTGCTAACACTTGTAGTACTTTGTGGTATTCCGCAGAGATGCAGATTTGGTCAGAAAAATTGGGGCTGCAACAGCACTTGAAGTAAGGGCCATCGGTGCTCATTGGGCGTTTGCTCCATGTGTGGCCGTAAGTTCCTTATAAATGTCAAATTTAAATTTGTACAAGGAGTGCGCTAAAATATTGGATGAGTTAACTAATAATTCCACAAGTGTCTGTCTATTCCAAGATCGTTTCAAGGGGTTGTTAAATTTCTCATCAATGCAACCTCCTTATGATAAAGGAGCTTTTTTTGTGGTTAATTCAAGACCTCTTCTAATTCAACCGGTAAAAAAAATGGTAACTAGAGATATTTGTTTATTGTCTTCCTGACAGGTTTTGAGAGATCCTAGATGGGGCAGATGCTATGAGTGTTACAGTGAAGATACTGAAATTGTTTGTGAGATGACTTCACTTGTCTCGGGTCTACAAGGTCAACCACCAAAAGAACACACTAATGGTTACCCTTTTCTTGCAGGAAGGTATAATATTATAAGGTCTGATCTTTGTCTTTAACATGTGTTAACCATTTCTCATGGATTTGATAGGAACAACGTGGTCGCGTGTGCAAAGCACTTTGTTGGAGATGGTGGTACAGACAAGGGCACGAACGAAGGCAACACAATTGTGACATTCGAAGAATTGGAGAAGATACATCTTGCTCCGTACCTGAATTGTCTTTCTCAGGGAGTCTCTACGGTTATGGCTTCTTATTCCAGTTGGAATGGAAGTAAACTCCACTCTGACTATTTCCTCTTAACAGAACTTCTCAAACAAAAACTCGGTTTCAAGGTCGAGCCAAAATTCGATTTGAGTATGAAAATTCTGAAGAAGCTAGTGTTGTATGCACTGAGCTATTCCTCTGCTTTTGTTACCAGGGATTTGTGATTTCTGACTGGGAAGCTTTGGACCGGCTTAGCGAGCCATTCGGTTCAAACTACCGGAACTGCGTTAAAATGTCAATCAATGCTGGAGTAGACATGGTACAGTCTGAAAGTCATAGTTATTGTTTCAAATTTTATGAAGAAGCCAAGATTATTAATCAATGTTATTGCAGGTGATGCTCCCCTTCAAGTACGAACAGTTCATAAATGACCTCAAAGATTTGGTGGAGTCAGGGGAAGTACCGATGGCACGGATAGATGATGCTGTTGAGAGAATATTGAGGGTAAAGTTTGTCGCGGGTCTATTCGAACATCCTCTCACAGACAGGGCTTTGTTATCAACCGTTGGTTGCAGGGTGAGGTCTCTTGTACGTAATGTCACTATACCAGAGGGATCGGAGCATGATTGACTTTGTTTTCATGGTTTCAGAAACATAGAGAATTGGGGCGTGAAGCGGTTAGAAAGTCTTTAGTTCTACTAAAGAACGGAAGAAATGTCGATAAACCATTTCTGCCACTAGATCGCAATGCCAAGAGAATTTTAGTAACTGGAACACACGCAGACGATCTTGGATATCAGTGCGGTGGATGGACAAAGGCATGGTTTGGTTTAATCGGCCGAATCACAATCGGTAATAAAAGCGATTCAAACAGCAGATACTACTGTCTGTATCTGTCGGAAAACTTTTGATCAGAATTTTTAAAATGCATTTGTTGAATAATGCAGGCACAACGCTTTTGGATGCTATTAGAGCAACGGTTGGAGAAGAAACTGAAGTGGTCTACGAGAAGATTCCTTCGGAGGAAACCTTAGCCTCGGGCAAAAGATTCTCATACGCAATTGTTGCAGTGGGGGAATTACCTTATGCAGAGACATTGGGAGATAACTCGGAACTCACAATACCCTTGAATGGTAACGACATTGTAACCGCAGTTGCAGAGAGAATCCCGGCAATGGCGATCTTGTTCTCAGGAAGGCCTATGGTTCTTGAGGCACCGGTTCTTGAGAAGACTGAGGCTTTGGTCGCTGCTTGGCTGCCTGGAAGCGAAGGGCAGGGGATGGCTGACGTCATTTTCGGAGATTATGACTTCGAGGGGAAGTTACCAGTGAGCTGGTTCAAACGCGTTTATCAGCTGCCTCTACACGCTCAGGACAATTCGTATGACCCGTTGTTTCCACTTGGTTTCGGTCTCAGTTGCAGTCTTCAAAGTACGGTCTCACTTCACCAGTCTGATTGAGGTTGTAAAGTGACAGTGTGAATGTGTGACTGATGTTTCTAAACTTTTAAAATAAAAATACTTCATAGCACTACACGTAGTGATGTATGGACGGACGAGTATGCCATATAAATTAGTCTTTTAAGTCTATGTGTCTTGATCATATCTTACTTTCTTGTTCGACAAGAAACTGTTATGCAAATATATCAAAAACCTCTTTTATTTGTTTTTTCCTATAAATGCAAATAAGTAAGAGGTACGACTGTTGACAATAGACAAAGGAAAAGGTATATATGAAATTATTAGTACAGGCGAAGAAACCAAACACGCCAATGGAGGAGAGTCTGAAAGACGTCCTCTGTGATAGACAAAGACATGGTCCGGTCTAAGCGGAACGGTCACAATAGGTAGTTACAAAAAATTGCGTTATGGTATATGGAAAGAGGACTCTAATTGGCAGAGATACTGTCAAAGTTAATCGGTGTGTAGGCACGCTTTTTAGACACAATAAAAGTAGCAGTTGAAGACAAAACCAAAGTTATCAATAAGAGAAAACTTTGTGGAAGGAAACCCTAGCCTTGAGTACTAAAGGATTCTCTCACGTCATTGTTGCAGTGGGGGGATCATATTTGAAGTTCACAACACATGGGCTGACATCATGAGGAGTTTCATCAGCAAACGTGCGGCTCCGTAATATTGCCTTTGGTTATTAAGGAGGTTGTAGGTTTAAGATTAATTGGTGTGATAGTAGAAGCAACCAATTTTCAATAAGTTTTTGTATGTCATCCATCTTAAAGTTAAACTCATCGGGTTTAGAAGAGAGATGTTCTCTCCCTCTGCCTAACTCGATTTGAACCTCAAAAACTCTTCATTGTTTGGATGAGTCTTACAACCAAGACTGTAAAACCCTAAAGCATACTAATTCAGGAAACAGGAAATAAAGAAATAGAAATCCTAATTATAGAAAGAAGATTAAGTAATACGTAATATTTGCCACTAAACGCTCTATGCCAATTCGTATGACCCATTGTTTCATCTTGGTATTGTCTCGGTTCAAAACTGGTGTAACTCTCACCCGTCTATTGAGGTACAGTGACGACGGGGTATTTGTACAAGCAAACAAATAGGAAAAGCATGCGAAGCCCACGCTTGCGGCCCTGAATAAAATATCTAGAATATCTGCCCTATGTTTGTACGGAAAAATGCATTAGCTCAGCTAGTTTTCAGGGCCGGCTGGCAGCACTCAAGGATATGTTCTTTAGAAATGCAAAAACATGTATATTCCCTTCCTTATCTTTGGCATGGAGTTGCCCAAAAGCCGATCATAAGGAGAAGATGGAATTGAGTGCAGAAATATTTTCACATAGTCGAAACTGGAAAGTATGATGAAACATGGTATAAGGTGTGGTAATACACAATCCGTATCTAGCGCAGGTATAAACACCAACATAAAGCTCTCAGTTTATGGATCCAAATCTAAATACTTAGCTGAAACTATTTCTACACAGCACATATCAAATGTTTGAACAGAAATGGCAACAGGATCTAGGTTCACTTTATCTAAAGACCAAAGTAACAAATACACTAGTTGCTAATTACAATAGAGTATTCCTGCAACAATAACAAATGTCAGATCAAACTAATTCATCAGCCTACTCTTCCCGGATTTGCTAGTCTTATGGCTTTTTACCGGAGTAAGATAGAACCTAAACAAACTATTATCAAGGTTTTCTCGGGCATACATACCATCGTTTGCTTTTCCTTGGTGAAGACGATGATTTTGTTTTCCCTCAATGCCATTAATCAATCCGTCACACGAGCTTCTCCCAACCTCAACACTGTTAATGGATCCATGAAACAGACCATCACAAGAGCTTCTTCCACCCTCAAAGCCACTGACAATGGTAGCACCACTACGCACGCCATCGCATGACTTCCTCGCACTTACGCTGTAGCTTCTCAAAAGCTTCTCGCTAACACCAGCATCGGTTTCTCCTTTAGCCACTCTCCTAAGCTTTAACAGAGACTCAGCCAAAGAACCTTCAATTGCATTTCTCTCGAGTTTCAAACTTTTCTTGGTTTTGATTTCATTCTTGGTCTCCTTTTTCCTCTGAATCAGTCCCCAAATGCTCCATCCCTTTGGCCATTTCTTTCTGGGTTTCATTAACTCAACACCATCCTGCTTCCCCTCACTAGCAGCAACACAATTCTTTCCTCTAGAGCCTAATTCTTTGCTCTCTGGTTTGTGTTCTTTGATGGAATACCAGTTTGAATCCCTCAGTTCCGTCTCTGTAACCAATAACTTTGCACCATGAAACAAACCAACACTTCCAGGTGACACCTTTGCGTTCGAAATAGATTTCAATTCATCACTCTTGATCGCAATCGACCGCTCGAAGCTTTTTCTTCGACGAGAATCTGAGTAATAGTTCCTCGTTTGAACTGTCCCACCAGGGCTCTTCTCCTCTTCGTCGTCTTCAGCGCCTGACTTCTTCTCCGGGAAGGTTTTAGCATCTTCAGTAACAGTGGACAATGGCGTCAGCAGCTTGTGGTATGTTTTTTCAATCAAACATCCATCCCATGACGCTCTAGGTTTCTCAAACGAGATCCTACCTCCGTCGAGAGACAATCTAGGATCTATATCGCACGAGCGACGGCCGATTCCAATTCCGTCGAATCTAGTAACTGATTCGTCGTCATCTCGCTTGTTTTTCGGATGATTAAGTGAAAATTTCTTCAGCTTCTTGCTAAAAACCGACGCGATCTCCTTCAAATCTTTACCATTTTTCTTCTTGATTTGGTTTCCCCAATGTAGATCTATAAACTCCTTCATCGTCTTGTGCTCTCCACCTTCTCCATTGTGGATTTCTTCTTCAACGATTTTCCTCGGCTTACCTTCATCAAAACCTTTGATATCTTCGCCATCATAGTGATCTTCCTCTTCTTCCTCTTCTTTCAAATCCGGGACAAGAGGCTTTCGAATCGAGCTACTAAGCCGTTCTTCGTCATCATCGACAAACAGGTCATGGAGAGAGCTCGCACTAGACCTAGCGTCACACGATCTCCGTCGCGGCTGCTCCAAAGCAGATGCAGTGGATGCGTTGCGAACGGATGAGGATCGAATACGACGGAGCTCAGGAATCCGAACGACGGCGGGGGAATAAGACTGAGCCTCTACGGTGACGAGGCGTTCACGGAGGCAGGAGGCGCAGAAACCACCGGTGGGTTTAGCGGACGGATGACGGTGGCACAGGGAGGAGGAACGACGCCGATTAGTCTGCTTGAAGTGGGCCATGGCTTGAAGAGGTTCGTTGATCGTTGCGGCTGTGACTTAAGAGAGAGAGAGAAGTTGATGGGATCAGTCTATTTTCAGGATCTTCGTAGTGTACGTGTTAGTGTAGAGCATGTAGGGTTAGATATGGAAATTCACTTGCTTAAACCCCTTTTATATTTTTCTCAGTCATAGAATGTTTTTTCTTTTTTGCGAAATTAGCATCAACAAGAAAAGCTTTTTAATTTGTGAAAAAAATTATATTAAGCAGATAACTTTATCTGGACTATATAAGCAAAAGGATCACTCTTATTTAGGTTTAGAGGTGGGCAAAATACACATATCTAAAAAAAATCAAACTAGAACCAAACTAAAATAGAAAATATCAAATTGAACCGAAAGTGTTGTAAAATTAGAGCGGATTTAAATTTCTAAAACAAAAAAAAACTAAAATTGAATTCGAACCAAATTGAGAACCGAGTGAATATATGAAATATCCAAGTTATAATATTACATCTATATATATTAATTATATTTAATTTAAAGATATAACTCAAGTAGGAGAGAACATTTGGTTTTTTGGTTTGTTTGGTTTGGTTAATTAGTTTCGGTTAATTTTGGTTTCTAAATTTTAGAATTATATTGGAACCGAAAAGTTTTTAGTTCGATTTAGTTCTTATTAAGTTTTGGTTCGGTTTGAGTTCAGTTCCGATTGATAGAAGTAACCATATGGATATAAATTTCGAGTATATGTGGGTATTTTCTGTTATTTTAGGTATTTTCTGGTATTTTTGAATACTTTTAGGTACTTTTGATATTTTTACGTGATTTTTTAGTACTTTAGTTTCAATTCGGTTAGCCAAAATATTGTGGTTCTGTTTGATTCCGTTTTTGGGTTTCCAAAATTAGAACCGTTCCAAATTTTTTTTTTGTTTTTTCAATTTTGGTTATCGATTTTTCGATTTCGGTTAGTTTGCCGGCCCTAAACTCAATTATCCAAAAATACATTCATAAATTAAAAATATAAATTATTTTATTCCAAATATTCAAAATAACTCAAATAGCTAAAAAAAAGTTAGTAATAAGTGTTATATTTCAACCAAAACTTACTAAAACTAAATTAATGATTTTTTTTTGTTGATCAGGAGGTTCAGAGCATGTGGACCCCTGATCTCCCTAGGGCGGAGTCAGATCATGCAAGATATTAGTCTTTGACAAGCTAACCCCTCCCAACGCAGTTCGAACCCAAGACATCCTCTTTAATTCGATGAGTTTTTACCATTGGGTCAACACTTCGTTGGTCATAATTTATCTTTTATATAAGTGTTTATTTTTTATAAAATGTATTCTATTGAAATGCAAGAGACCATAAACGTTTTACAAAACCATCAGGCGGTGGGCATAGGCCTTAATATTGAAACACATTTTGCGAAACAAATTTGTCAAACATAAAGCAGCCCAATAGACCCAAAAGGATGCTATTCTTGTTGAAGCAAATCTGATAATCGACAATGTTGAGAGACCGTTGTTGCACAATTAAGGAGATTGCATGTCTTTGATTGGAGATGAGGACATGGCGTGTGAAGTTTACCAGTCAAGCCCGCAAGAGCCATAGTTGTATGAGATTTGAAACCACTGAAGAATTCCCTTGTATGAACTTGGGATACGATTTCGAATCAACACATCAATGTCTCTCAATATCTTATCTGAGCTCCTGAATCGATGCGTGTGTAACCGGCTATTTCGCTCTGACTGCAAGTAGTAAATGGCAGCCTGCTAAGCAAGGAGAAGTAAGTGTTTTTGTAACATGTTTCTCGTGAAGCTTATGAGCCGTAATATGAGTCTGTTCCAATTTCTTTCTTGCACGGGTCACAAATTGAAGCAATACTCTCCCATATTTTGTGAGAGTAATCACATTCAAAGAAGAGATAGTTCCTACTCTCCACGAATGCTTTGCATTGGAGACAGTTTGGGTCTTCTTTTATTCCCTACTGTTGCACTATGTCTCTAGTTGGACATTTATTGAAACACATCAACCTAGTAATGAATTTGTGTCGAGGGATGCCACCAGAGAACCAAACTTTTATATACGAGGCAACCTCTTGCTTCACTTCTCTCAAAAGTCTATAGACCTAGCCTGTAAAGCAGATTTTAGCACGAGCTCCATCTGGCCACCACTCGTAGCTATGCAATAAATGATATAATAGACATGTAGGTTTGGACATTGATATGATTTTATGATCATGGAAGATGCAACACCCAATGTTTCTCGTTTCAAAGGTCTGCTAAGGTGGTAGATTTCTGAATTCTCAACATGCTCATTCTTTCTAAATCAAGGCATTTGTGTGCTCTGCCAAACATAGACCAATTGTAGGACCAGAATATAGTGTTTTGGGCATTACAAACAGATGTCTTGATCTAACTGTATATTTTGTCTTTCAGTTTGATTAGCTCGTTTCCTAAACATGTATTTTCTACTTGTTGTTGATTATCTATAGGTTTCTACTCTTCCCCTCAAGAACATCCTTTGTATACCAACCTGCCCAGACGAACTCTTGTTTGAAAAACAAGATCCATATCAGCTTCATCACGCAAGCTTTATTCCAAGTAGAGAAGGTTTTAAGTCTCATTCCTCCTACAAATTTAGAAGCAGTGATTGAATCCCATGAAACCTTACAGATGTCTTCCCCTCAAGCTGACCCTCTTGCTGAAAGGGAGTTAATTTCATTCACAATCTCAGCTGGTATGGTAAAGGAGCTTGCCCATAAATTTGTAATCATGAGATGACTGTGGAGACCAGTTGCAGTTTGCCAGCATAAGAGAGAGACTTAGAGGTTCAAAATTCAATCTATTCTTTACTGCTTGCAATAGTATTATGTGATTTTTTGCTGATATTTTCTTTGTACCTAGGGGGATCCCAAGATATCTGATAGGTAAAGCAGCAGTTTAGAGTCCAGTATCCTCAGAGATTGCTGCAGTTTCTTGTAGAGTCCAACAGAGAAGCACGACATTTTTTCAATATTGAGGGCAAGTTCAGATCTCATCTCAAAGTCTTTTAAAACTGATAATACCCCTTTCACATATTGTAGTGTGGAGGTCATCTGCAAAGCAGAGGTGAGTGAGGTTTGCTTTCTTTGCTTTTACTGTGATAGCCAAATATTCCTGATGTTGCACCATTGTTTAGTGAATGACTTAGGCAATCCATGACAAGAACAAATAGGTATGGTGATAGAGGACCTCCTTGTCTCAACCTCTTATTTTCTTTGAGAAAACTAGAGTGTGACCATTAAATCCAATAGAATAAGATGTTGTGCAGAGTGATTCCTCAAGCCATGTTAAGTATTGCTGAGGGATATATATAACTCTTAGACAGTTAAATAAAACTAACATCTAACGATGTCAAATGCGTTTGTAGTGTCAACTTTTATTGTTATCCTCTTAGGCCCTTCTTCCTGTGATAGTTGTGAACACCTCTGAAGCTAGTAAATTGTTCTTGATCAGTAGTCTACTTTCAACAAATGTTGTCTGGTTTGGCAAAATGACCTTAGGAAATATAGGCTTCTGTTTTTTCACCAAAATCTTTGAGATAACTTTACAAATAGCATTGCAGCAAGCAATAGTTCTAAACTCAGTTATTGTTGTTGCTCCAGGTTTCTTACGGACAAAGGTAAGAGTTGTAGCATTGACTGCTGAAGGAAGAAACCCTAACAAGTGTTTCAAGTATTTTTAGTTTTTCAAGTAGTTTGGGAACAAAATCAGAACTAAAATTCTAGAATACTTGAATGGATGTTAAATTCGTAGAACCGAAAAATTAAAAACTGAAAGAACTGACCCAAACCCAAATCGAATATTTAAACGTCGGCTCTATTCAGGTTGGATCAAGAAAATCCTTTTGCAACATATTTGCAATGGATTTTGTTGGGGTAATTTTATTCCGTTAGAGTCGGGCCATAGCCTAGACCAAGGAGACATAAAAAACTCCCTAGTTGTATATGCAAACCAAGGCTATAGTCAAGGACACCACCGCCAAGTCGAGGTCATAGCCAAGATAGGGCGGATATCCCCTTAGTCGGTCTAAGATCTTAAGAGATTAAGACAAATGCCTTAATGAATCTAGAGAAATATTCCTTATTGCATAAGATAGACTCGAATATAGAAGTTATCCATAAAATATATGGAAATACTCTAATTGAAGGCTATAAATACAAGGGGAAGAACCCTAATTCAAGGATCTGAGACTTTACCCAAAAACTCATATTGTAATTGATTCTCATGAACATCAATAAAGAAATCGCTTTACAACTCTTTCGTTCATATCTTTCTCCAAAACCCTAAAACACTTAGTAACTCTGTTCTTGATCTTCTCCATTGAAGAATCACCAAAAAAAACCCCAAACAGTTTGGCGCTAGAAGGAGGGTGAGATTTTAACAAGAACAAAGAGACGAAGATGAGCGAATCTGGTAGTTCATCCGAACCAGAGAACATCGACATCCTCGGATCTACATCTATGGAGCAAACACTCGAGACCGCCGACGACGCGGCAGTCGTGGTGAAACTTCAAGAGTACGAGCAGATCGCTGTTGGTGTCAAAAATGGTCATCTCGAAATCAACGTCCAAGATCGCA